>VUQR01031028.1:0-13926 GCA_015108515.1 Hemichromis elongatus
GGCACAGCATAGAAGAGCCACCTCTACGGGACAAGACTCTGCCGTCCATCTGCATCTAAAGGACAAAGGTCACTCTTTTGAGGATGCCAATGTTCACATTTTGGACAGAGAAGACAGATGGTTTGAAAGAGGAGTGAAAGAAGCATCTATGTCCACTGTGAACGGCCATCTTTGAACAGAGGCGGTGGTTTACGACACCAACTGTCTGCCATCTATAATCCAGTTCTGAGATCCCTGCCCAGACGCCTTAACGCCCACTCACATCCTGGGCCATCTGTCCTCTGGAAATCACATGATAGGGTGAGGCCAGGTTTCACAATGAGTTCACCTGAAACCATGGCTGATTGAGACCCACACCCATTTTCACACCTCGTGTGATTAGGTAGAGGATCAGTAGGGGGCCCATTGTCCCTCTACGAGGGACACTCCCACAAGGCTTAAATATGGGACTCTCCACCATTTGACCCTAGAACTGAAGAAGCTTCTCGAATGAGAGGTGAAACGTCTTCAAGCAACCTAAAGAAGTCCAGACGCCTTTTCCTTACAGCTCCTTAGACTACGATGACCTGGATGACTGAGAACCTTCACAGAGATATTTCTAATAGTAACTTCCATTTAAATTAGACCCACATATTTTCAGTACAAAGCTGTTATCAAGGTTGTTATTTTATTTTTCTTATTTTTATAGTGCTAAAAAACCCCAACCAGATAAACAGCTGATGAAAACCACTTTAAACTGCAATGTAAAAATCCAAATGTCAGACAGATTTGGGCTCAGAGAGGGCCAGCCATCTGCTTCAGTTAGTGAAGGTATAACTACTAGTTTTGTATCAGAAATACCAAGATAATGAATTTTATTATTTTACTGGTTTCCATGCTCCCACTTCAATAATGTGATTTCCTCGACTCATCAAGCCTTATTTTATTCATGGTCCAGTTTGGTCGGGCTCTACTGAAACTCTAGAGAACTGGTGCTGTTATTTAATTTGACCAAAGCTACAAATAAGTCAACGCAGTTTATCTATAAAACATTTTTTTTTCAAGAATATAATTATTAATTTCACACACGAAGTATCAATGGTCAATGGTAACTTTATTATTAACAAAGTAGAAAAAGTAGAAGAAAGAAACTAAGCCATATCTAAATGTTTGAATCCAGCAGTGGATAAACTGCAAACAGATAAAGAACAGAGAGGTGTCGGACATGTCGTCACAAAACAAAGAGATAAGCGATACTTACCTGGACGATTGAGCACGCATCAAGACGAGATAGGCGATGGGTTCGTGGACAATTTGTGAAACACAAAAGGAGAGGGGCAATCTGATTGTAACGTCAGTGACTCCACAATGAAAGGCCATCGTCTGAAAATATTTAATCAGTGCTTGTGAGCGGCTGACTGAGTGGCTCTGAATGGATTTTAATGTTTGTATAGTAGGTGTGGCTGCTAATTTAAATCTGTGGACTGCTGATGAGGTAGTTTATATTTCTAATTAACAGATTAGTTAGATTAGTGCAGATACAAGATTAAAGGTACAAAATGTGGTGTGATAGAAACCAGGCTAACATATTGATATGCAACTTCTATTTACAGGTTTTCTCATTTGATTTTGGTGTTTATATTTGTAATGAAAGTACATTCATAGCTGATTATAAAGCAAAAAAAACAAACAGATGTCAACCTCAAGTCCCTGGGTGCCAAAGCTGACCTTTTTCAAATTCAAAATTGGTCCTCCTCAATTTAGGTTCTCAGAAACATTTGGCTTACCTGTTTGTAGCTGCGGTAGTTTATTCATATCACTTTCATTGCTACGAGTTCCTTTAACAGGTTGCAATTGTAAAGAAGGCCAAGTATTTTGCCAGGACTCTCAAAGAGTATTCCTCACTGACACCAAAAGCTAACAGGACCAGTTTTCTAAGGTTAACTGGTTGATATGATGTATTGAAGTGAACGGTTATCAGATGCCGACACGTTTATGTTCTACAGAACCGTAAACTCAAAACACAACAGTGTAAAGTCCAGTAATTGGCCTGGTGAGTGACCTTACAGTATGCATTTTGCTTGGAAACTGTCATTAACCTCATACCTAATGTTTCCTTTTTGCTGTGTAATGTAGCAGTAATACACAGACACAGCGAAAAAGAAACATTAGAAAACCGTCAGTGAAGTTTACAATTAAGAGACAATTTGGAGCAATTTTTCTACAAAATAAAAATATGTAAGGTGTTGCTAAATATATTTTGGTGTAATTTGCCCTGTCCACATTATTAAATGGTGTAAAAACTACCTTTAAAGTAATAATTGAATAAAGTAGCTGCTCTGTAGTGGGTTGTTTATAATTATTTGGTTCTTTAATTTTGCATTTTTTACATCACCTTTTGTTGTTCTGATGATATTGTAGGACTAAAATAATGATGATTGTGGGCCTTCTTTAAAACAGGATACTTTGAACACTACATGTGTTTGTACACATAAATCAAACGATTCATGTCAAGAATCAGGCGTTTGGATAAGAGATAAAGTATTGCTGCCTGTTTAACTGAGGAGGCTCCAGCACATGTGTTTAAAAATTGTTGTAATTATGCTGTGTTCATGTTGCGTGGCCTCTGAATCCGCAAACTGTTATTTGTTCAGAATACCTTTTTGAATCATTTGCCTAAATATGCTCAAACATTTGAAATGCTAATAAAAAGGGAAATGCTCCTTCATGTACGAGCAAAATCTAAAGATTGTGTTTTGGAAACTTTAAAAGTTGAGCAACTGGGAAAAAATGCAAAAGGTGAAATTTCAAATCAATTCAATGTGAGAGAACCTGAGCAATCGGATATGATGAGACCAAGCAATTTGTGATGGTGGGAAAGAAAAACTCCCTTTTGAAAGGGAGAAAGCTGAGAGAGGGCACCCCTCTGCCAGGGCGAGCAGAGGGGGCGAGCCCTGGCAGACGTGGTTTTACGATGGCAGTTAAGAAGATAATGAAAAGGGCGAGTCGTCAAATGGTTTCAGAAACAACGAGAGAGGCAAAATGATCCGATTGTAATGTAAACTATTCTACTGACTGAAAATCTGTCAACTCTTGAAAGCAGTTGACTGAGTGGATTAATTTGCAGTTCACTTATTCAGCTGGGTGAAACTGCTAGGTAAATACAATTAGCATGAAGGGAATCTAAAGTTAAGTCCCCTACAGTATGCCGAGCTGGTGGTAGACTTCCGCAGGCACAAACATCCTCCACTGCAACCACTAAACATCCAAGGTATGGATATTAAGGCTGTGAACAGCTACAGGTACCTTGGTTTTTATCTGAACAATAAACTGGACTGGACTCTGGATGCCCTCTGGAGCCAGTGGAGGTGGTGAGTGACAGGAGAATGGTGGCTAAGCTGTCATCCCTGTTGGACAACATCTCCCACCCCATGCAGGAGACTCTGACAGCCCTGAGCAGCTCCTTCAGTGGCAGGCTGAGGCACCCACGAAGTGGGACGGAGAGATTTGGCACTGCTGTCAGACTCCACAACAAAGACTGCAGCTAATCATACACTGAAACCACACGTGCAATAAATCCGTTATACGTGCAATGCTTTTCTCAGTTGTATATAGCACTTCTATTTGTATTTGTATTCTATTTTATTCTATTGTGTATAGTATTTTATTTTATTTTATTTTATCCCATTCTGTGCAATATCTTATTCTTCCTACTGCTGTAACGATGCAAATTTCCCACCCGTGGGACTAATAAAGGTCATCTTATCTTATCTTATCTTATACGTATTCTTATTTTTATTCCAATAATCTACTAGTTTGAATGAATTATTAGGGGTTTATTTTAGCTACATTTCCTTTTATTTGTGGCAGTTTTTGTCATGTCCCACCAATAGCTTGTGTTTTTGTAATAGCCTTTGGCCTGACATGTTGACCTGCAGGAATCTTTGCTGCTTTCTTCAGTCATAAAATAAAACACACTTTAGAAAAGTTTCTTACTTGAGATAAAAAGGCTGTACTGTCCCACATAAAGAAGGATCACCTGATCTTAGGTCCACAATGTGAATGTGTCAGATTTCTCTTCTTCCATCCTCACATCATTTTACCAGGGAACCACTGAGAGCGTCCTCTGCTGCTACGTCACTGTCTGGTATGGGAACTGCCATTCAGTTTAGATGTTTTATTTTCAGAATCACTTTGTAATTTCCTAACAGTTCAGTCCTACCAGCTTTCACTGATAGCTAACCAAGCTATTATTTTTCTGAGAATAACGGATCTCAGAGTAAATACTCTACAGATGCTGATTTCATAAGCAGGAGGCTTTTTAATGCTAAACACCACCTACAGACTGTGAAGTATTTAAATACAGTAAACAAACAAACAAACAAATATGTGTGTAATAATATACAGTGGCAGTAAAAAAGTGAATTTTAAATTTTATTAATCGAAGCAGTCTCTGTGCCTCTCTGAGTTGTTAATCCTTGTAGTGTTTCTCATTTCATACTGGAGAACATGATAAAACTGTTTTCATTTTAATCCTAATTTTAATCTCACAGTATATCAAACATGTTTTCTTTATTGATGTCAGGAAATAAACCATAACATTTTCATTAAATATGCAGAAATGTTTATCACTGGAATACTACATGTAATCCAACAAACTAATTCATTTATTTTCAGTGGTTTGTTGGATTGACTAAAATAATCGTTTTTTAATATGCATGTTGCTGAATTTTTGCTTTTGCGTGCAAGCTGTAGAAGGAAGAGTGGTGTGAAACGGGTCTACGTGTAAACAGTTTTGAGAGGATGGGTCTGTAGGTGGGTTTCAGACAAACAGAGAGAGCCTCTAAGTGTAATGCAAATTATTCTGCAAATTAAGGCCACCAACTGAAATCAGGCAGTGTTTGAATGCAGTTGAGTGCCACCTCTGGGTCATCATTGTTGTTTATTCTACGACCGTTGACTGCTTTTTTCTGCTTACTGAAACTATAATTTATCCTTATCTGTGTTATCAAAGTACTACTAAACTACTTCAGCAGTAACAGTGAAAACACAACTGGTACACAATCTTAGATTTTATTTGCATGTATAAAATTTGTGCTTTTTGTGTTTGAAAAATGTCAAACTATTAAATTGCATGAGAAAAAAATCATAATTTACATCAGAGTGGATTTTCTAATGTACCATAATTCCCATTTTCAAAAGTTTGATTCCGTTTTTTTCTGCTGTGTTTAATCCTGGCAAGAAGAACTCATTCATTCATGTTCATTTGTCAGATTAACTCTACCTCTTTTTATTACTCATGTTGCTTCTTTTAGAATGTTGACTTGAATTTAACTTTTCATAAACACTCACAAGGCGATAGTTCAGGGTTTTTAATATCTACGACTTACACATAACAGTTAAATGAAGAACACTGTGTAGGAATTAGTCAAAACAGTTCTGGATCTAAATATTTCTGTTCTTTTGCTCATTGCAACAAACCTGTAATGGAAATATAATTTTGATTGATTGGTTAACGAATTAGGGTTTTTATTCACATTTTAAAATCGTTTCTGGCACCAAAGTATATCCTTTGCCTCCAGCTGCTTCAGCAACAACCCAACTTTTTTTTTTTTTTAACATACTGCAGGACATCACTCAGATTCTGGCTTCTCTTCGCTGGATTTTGGAATCACTTTAAACATTTTTCTGGTTGCTGTTAAAAAAACGTTTGTATCCAGAGCTACAAAGCAGAAATGTTGTCGCAATATGTCTCAGATCCCACCTCAAGGCCCTTGAAGGCCATCATTATAGTATCAAATACTTTTACCATCAACCAAACCATAAAAAGTTAGGGGTTGTGGATTCAGTGACCTCCTTAAATCTCATCTTAAATCAGATTTTTAAAAATCATTTGATGGCCATAAGCTTTGGGATGCTTTATTTACAATATCCCCTGCCAAATATTAGTTTTTAATTTTTGTAGTATTCATGGTCACGAAATAAACTCTTGATATATCTTTTGTAAGTTTTATTCTCAGGGCTTGGGGAGATTGTTACTGTGATTTGGTGCTATGTAAATAAAATTGAATCGAATTGTAAATCTGTCCCGCTTATGTCGGTCGAAACTGTTTTTGATGCTTATTTTGTATTATATTTAATACTTTTAAATATAGAAAATACTAAAAATTCATTTACATCTTTTACATTTGTTGTAAAATAAAGTTTTTTCAAAAGGCGGAGCTTTTGGTGTCAGCGAAACTTCCCTCTGACGTCATTTCCGTCGATTTCAACGTCGCGCTGCCGGTAGCTTATAAACACCCTCCACTGCACGCTTGGTCGGTAGCCTTTGTGTGTCTTCGTTGTCGGTGAAGTTTGAATAGGGCCATGGGTGACAAGATGGATATGTCTCTGGACGAGATTATCAAGATGAGCAAGAAAGGCAGCGGAGGTGGAGGCCGCGGGAGAGGAACGTTCGCCCGAGCTGGAGGCTCAGGTCGAGGCGGCGGGCCGTCGAGGCCGGCGCGGGGCCGACAGAGCAACTTTAGCCGAAACAACAGACCCACGCCGTACACGAGGGTATGGAAGAAAAGCGGTTGAAATTATGAAAATGGTTAAAATGTTGGAAATGTATTCTAAAATGCGTCATTAAATGTGTAATTACGTGATAACGGACTTCCGGAAACTAGCATGGTTCCGTTAACAGTAACAGGACAAGCTAGGAGCTCTGAACCAGCATGGACTCCGAGGTGCTTTCTGTGCCTCTGTTTTCTTGTATTTCTTCGCTGCTCTGATGGAGGTTTTACCCCCGCTGGAGTGTTTTTTTTTTTTTTTGCCTTTTGTTTTTATGGCCTGTTTTTGTTTTTAAGGAAGCTCCATCGCCGGAATCCTGGCTTACAAAACTTTTTTTTCCCTTTCTGACAAAACTGCTTCACAGTGGGGCCCTTGCTTCATTTTTTTTTCATTTTTCGCATCATTAACATGGGGCTTTTTTTCCAACCTGCGAAACCTCGCTGCCTTACTCTCACCTCCTCTGTGGAAAGAAGAGTGTTTTCAGGCACAGAAGAAAGGCTTTTATCCCATTTGAATGGACTCCTCTTTTGAAGACCTGGATGATGCCCCTAGCCTGATTCCTGTGGTGTTTATAGGGAGTAATGACCATGAATTAGTTATTAGATTTTTTTTCTATAGACATTTAACATCCAAGTGCTTCAAGCCAGTATAGTAGCATTCTGAGTTTCCTAGAACAAAATGCAAACTAAGCCTGTATTTTTTTTTTATTTTTTTTTTTGTCTCCACAGCCTAGAGAGTTGCCTGATAAATGGCAGCACGATATGTTTGAGGCGCATGCTGGTGGACGTGCTGGACACAGTGCTGGAAACAGTGGTGGAAACGGCGGAGGAAATGGTGGAGGAAACAGCGGCAATCTGCTGATTTCCAATCTGGACTTCGGTGTCTCTGATTCCGATATCAGGGTAATTAACTAAGCTCAGTTCTATTTTGCTCACCTCAGAGGCTCAGGATTGGCACTGATTTTCCAGATTTTACTTTTTAGGAGCTGTTTGCTGAGTTCGGAGCATTGAAAAAGGCATCTATACACTATGATCGGTCTGGTCGCAGTAAAGGAACCGCAGACGTCCACTTTGTAAATAAGGCAGATGCACTGAAAGCCATGAAGCACTATAACGGCGTCCCACTTGATGGTGAGAATTTGTTCCCATGCTTGTTGTCTTGTTTATGCATGTGCACATAGGTGTTGCTTAAACTGTTAATGGTAACTAACTACTAAATTTTTCCCCAGGCCGTCCTATGAAAATCCAACAAGCCACTTCAGAGTTCGACACACAGAGCAGACCGAATACACAGGGGTATGGTATTTATTTATTTATTTTTATGTGGGCATGTTAAAAAATAATTAATGTTATGATATAGGCATGGCAAGTTGGTTATGATGAGCTGTAAAAACATACATTTATGTATTACAGGGATTTCTAGATTTGATAAACGATTTATTACAAAATTAATCAAAACAAGCAAATTCCACCATCCATATTCCACATCTCCCATTTATCTGGGTGGGGTGAGCTTGTTAGGCTGTTACAGGTTCTTTGGAGTGACCCCTTTTCTTTTTATTGGTTTGCAGCTTAAACAAGGGTTTTGATCGGACTAGGCTCGGTCAGCCCAGGGTTGAAAGGCGGCGTGGTGGTGGTGGTGGTGGTGGCGGCGGCGGCGGCGGCGGCAGCAGTAGCAGTGGAGGCGGTGGAGGTTTCAGAGGCCGTGGGAGGGGAGGAGGAAACAGACCCCAGCTTTCTGCAGAGGAGCTTGATGCCCAGTTGGATGCGTACAATGCTGAGGTATGTAATCAGGCTGCATAAAATCAGCTCCATTAAATTATTTGGATAATACTGTGAACACATTTCTAATGGATTTCTTTTTCTTTTCTTTTTTTTCTTAGTGTAAGATGGACACCAGTTAAAAGGACTCTGATGGGATGACCCTCCCCTTCCTCCTATCGTTTTCTTTTTTTTTTTGTGGCTAATCAAATGTGATGGATTAGACCCTTGTGTTTTAAAGACATTTTGTATGGACCATTTTTGTTTTTGGTGTTATTTTCAAAATTCTCTTTTTATGACCATGAAAACCATGTTATCAGGATTCAGGAACTGTTGTTGCCTTAAACCTGTAATGAGAATCTTTTGTTCTCTTTTTTGTATAAACATGGTTGAATGACAGGCTGCTGAATGTAAATTTTTTTTTTTTTAAAAAAAAGTTGCATTTTAATGTACACTGGTTCTGTCACTCAGTACTGTATATTTGACACATGGACACGTTCAAAGGATTTTGTACATAAATCATGATATTGAGTCATCTTTAAAAAAAACGTCCCTCGTCTTCTTGGTCTCTCCTCGCAGTAGCTCAGGCCAGCTACTGAAACAATGCTAAGCTAAAGCGTTTGAAAATGCACCATTACAAAGACAGAGTACCTGCTACCATTAGTACCCCTACTTATAGAAGATCAACATCTTGATCTTGCTTCTTGTACCTCTCCATGTCTCTCTAATGTCTCTTTCTTCTTTGTTGTGTCTCATATCTTAAGTACAGCTGAATTGACAATAGGGCTGCAGCAATTATTTTAGAAATCAAGTGATCTCAATTATTTAATCAAGTAATCAGATAAGAAATACTTTACTAAATATACAAAAGGGTATGCAGGTATTTCAAAATGAACTGCTCCTTGGGTTTTATATTTGAAATTGCAATGTTTTAATGCAAATATTTGTCAAGAACAACAAGAAAACCAAACCCTTTGTACTTATGTGTCAAATTAAATAAAAAAAAAATTCTTAAGTAGAAAAGTGCATAAATAACCTCAAGGTAGATTCAAAAAGTCAAAATTGTATGATGTACGTGAACTCTAATCTAAGGCATAAAAATGTACCTTTACTTCCCAGTAAATGTTTTATTGCTGATTACAGGAACAGAGCTGCTGTTTTGGATGCTAGAAACAGGTTTTCTGTCACTCCGCCTGAGCTCACCTTCTCTGCACTGCCTCTGCTCTCGCTGCGTGTGTGAAAACTGACAGCGTTATCGTCACATGTTGTGTTGTCAGAGTGTGTGTAACACTGTCAAACATTTTATTCACACGCCGCTCCCGAATACCATTTCAGGTCTGTTTTTAAGTCGCAATTGTTTCACATTTCCATGACGACGGTAGTGTGAGCCGTGCTGTAAACAGAGCAACAAAGCAAAGAATTTGATTTTTTATAATCAAATTATTTGAATTACTCCCATTATTTGTAGCCATAAATGACATCTTTCAACATCACACCGTGAAGCTAATTTTGTCATGTTTTATCATCTTATAATGTTATAAAAATGAAAATTTTTTTTAAAGACCACTTTTATTCCTTGTCTACACTACTGTAAAAGCCTTTTTACTTCCTGCACACATTTTTGCATTTGTACACTGGCTTCCAGAATGTTATAGAATTGAAGTAACTGATGATCAGTTTTATGGCCCTTGCCTACTTTACAACATCTACATCTTTCAACTGCAGATATGCAATAATGCATATCTCAAGATCCTCAGGTGGAGGTCCCAGACTAAGGAAGCACCCTGAGGCTCTGGTCCGTGGTTATTATTAAATAATAATGACTTTTATTTTTTGCTATTACCAAATAGATCAGGAAAAGACCAGACAAAACAGAAAACAACTGATTGAATTAGATGGAAAGAACAAATAAATTGGTAATAAAAAAGATTTAGATTGAAGTTATGGCTTTTTACACCCATGCTACATAGTACATATGATTAAAAAATAACAGGTTTTGTAAGAGTTTGCCTCTTTACACACAAAAAATTTAAATCAGACAAACAAAGATGTACTTCAACGGGTTTTACAAGTAAGTATTACAAGTATTGCATTCACTGTTTAGGAATTACAGTGGGGTTTTTTTTTAGTGAGGCCAAAATTAAGCACAAGCTTTGAACACTGAAAGCGCGTCACCTGCGTAGGTCGTGCGCGCCGCGGACCCGCTCCCGGAAACGTGACGCGCGGGCGGCGCACGGGGCGGCGCCGTTCCCTTGTTCGCCATACTTGCAGGAGAGCCCGGAGAGCGACGAACGCACTTACTGCAAAGGCTCCTGAAAACACTACTGCATTCAATTTAAAGGTAAGCGTCTCCAGCTTCGAGGACAGCTTCTAACGCCCTCTCTAGAGCAACCGTAACCGGCGCGCGTCCGTGAAGCTGCTCCGTTGTCGCGCCCGCTCCCGTCAGCTGATGATAACTTGTCATGCTAACGTTAGCTGCAGGCTCCGGTTAGCTCGGCTGAATTGTTCCCAGCGGTAAACGAGCTAGCCACTTGTCTCTCTCCTCAGTCCCACCCTGTGTGAGAGAGGGGGGGGTGTCGGGGTCGGCGGCAGGAAAAGTTGAGCCACATTGTTCAGTTTCATGAGTTCAGGCTCATGAAACCGTGGCGTGAGTAAACTGTCGTGCTGTCAAAAGGAGGTTTGTTAGCCGGCTAATAATGACAGATATATTTACTATTTTATCACCACGGCAGCTGCGGTTCATCTAGGTTCACTCGCGGATATTACATTATTGAGGAAGATTTGGAAGGATCCGCGATATAATATTTAAAATAAACATGTGTTCATGAAATGTTATTGAAAAAGCTGTTTTGTTTTTTAATTTAATTAAAGCAGGAAAAATAAATATAGGAAACTCTGAAAGTCTTTGTGTTTATATGCCTGCCTAAAGCAAACAATAACACAATAACACTTTGACCGACAAACTATTAATTCTGTGTGTTAGTCAGAAATCAATACTTTAAAAAAGCAACCACAAAAAGAAGTTACACTTTGTTTTTAATGTATGTAAATGTTACTAATCTGGGATTGAATTTATCTAGATTAAAAACGACAAAATGACAGTCGGACCTTATGAACAACAACGTATATTATTTAGAGATTACATGAAATATTGTAATATATATATTATATTATAAATTATTATATTAAACATATATAGTATTATTATCAATTCTGTCTAAATGAGCCTTTATATAGGTTTATATACGTTTATATACGTTTGTGCTTCTGTCAGGTGTGTACAGAGCGTGAAATGATTTGATGATGAACCTAAATAATAATCATCTCTTAGGCTCTATTAACAAAACTTAAGTTCCTTGAACATGCTGTTAGTCATTAACAGGCTGTCCGTTATGAAGGTCAGTTAGCTGTAATGGCACTTTGGGGTCGGTTTGTTGACTTTTTACTTGTTGGCGTTGACGTTTTCACAGCAGAAAAACAAACGCACGCCCCCGCAGCGAAAGTCTTTCTGTTTTTTTAAAAGCAGCAGACACAGCTGCTCTGCTGGAGCATCTCCATTCCCCCTCTTTGCTGTTCTTGAATGTAGCTGGAGTCCCTTTCAGCTGCTGTTGGAACACGAGTCTACTGCCATTTCAGTGATGTCGAATCAATATTGGAGCTCAGATCTTGTCAGATCATAGAAAGGGCAATGCTGCAACAGTTGGAGATTATAAGACTTTCTGGAGATCTGGAGACTTTCAGTTTACCTGCTGTTGTTCACCTGTTCACCCGACCAGTGATGTGAGGAACAATTTTGATGACACAGTATAATTGTGATTTATTAAGCTAGCATAACCAGGGGGAAGCCAGTGATGTGTGAAATGATTTTGGCGACACCACTCCGTACAACCATTTTCATCAAATTGTCCAGCTGAGTTGATTTCAATGAAAATGTTTACATATTGATGTGTGTGGTTGAAAGAGGGCGCCATTTTTACTTTTAAGTTTCATTTATATGTTGTTATCTACTAACTTCATGTGTTATAAAGCCCAATTCAATTTAATTTCCTTCTAATTGTACCAAATTCAATAAATCCCTGCTAAGCGCGTCTGAAGAGCCAAATATTCTGCTGTTTACTGTCTTTGCACTAAAAGTAGTCAAACAGCTAAGGTAGCAGTTAGTTTGTTTAACTTCTACCTGGTTTGTCTGCGCTAAGTTTGGACCAATGAGAATCAGCTTGCCTTGACATAGGGCTGTTCGATATAACGATATATATTGGATGGCGATATGAAAACGTCTATCGTTTCATATTACGCTGTCGTTTGTTCCACGGTGTCGCAAATAAACTGTTTACAGCAATATTTTTTCATCGTTTTGATGGTCACTGTAGAAATTCTCAAAGTTGTCTCTTTCTCTTATATTTAATATAACCCCACTACGGACAGACAAGCCACTGTTTTTTATGCGTTGTCATTAGCAACAACGACAGTAAACCCAGCGTGTGGCTCCGCCGTGCACTTGTTTATTTTCCACATAATCCTTTCAAAATAAAGCTGAAGATCCTTTTGAGATTTAAAAAAAACAAAAACAAAACTGAATCACATGAAATAGTATGCAGAGTGTCTACGGATGAAACGCTAAAACGAGCCGTCAGGTGCTAAATAAAATAACCCTTAGAACGGGCTTTTTCCTGCAGCACGCTGTGTAACAAATACTCAAAGAAAATTGGGTCCATTTCAACGTATGTAACTCCAGGTACACGCCGCCCAGCTGAAAACACTTCACACAAGTCGATTTGCCCGAGATTCACAGAATGTCGAGAAAACAAAATTTTTTTTTTGGATTGATATCGTTGTTAGGATGATAGATGTCTTGATAGATGGATGATATGAGATTTTGGTCACATCGCACAGCCCTACTTTGACAGATGTGCTGAAATAGTATGCAGATTTTATGCATTCTATGCGTAGACTGTTTCATAGACAGTCTGGCAGCTAGTGCAATATTAGATAAATATAGAAAACAGGAAAAAGCTTTAAAATATGAGGCTGTTGTGGATGGTCTTAAAATATCGGAGAAACTGGGAAAAACAGGAGTGCTGACAGGTTTGGTAAGGAGGCAGCACAGTAATACAGGTCCCCATAATCATTCTCCCCTCAGTGCTACTATTGGTCCACTAACAGAACCAGGGCTGCAGCTATCGAATATTTTAGTAATCGAGTATTCTATCGAATATCTCGATCGATTAATCGAGTAATCGAATAAGGCATACTTTTGCTAAATTAAGGTTTAATTATATACAATATAAAAAAGACAGACTTCTTATGAATGAAAACTATTTTTAATGTTAAGTATAACATACATTTTAATGTATTTGTATATGGAAAAAAATATTGTTTTTCTTTACAAAAACAAGAAATAAAATTACTTCCACCTCAACACTTGAGATAAAAAACAAATATTACTTTCAACTTAACAGTCCTGAAATTAAGTTAAATAAAATAAATAAAAATAATCTCAGAATAAAAAAATAAGCATTTACCATTCTCAGTATAAAAAAGTGCATTAACTTGTGCCTTTAACAGTCTTTTCAATGTGCAACTTTACATTCAGAACTAACATGTATGTTAGTACATGCCTTCAGTCAGATGCTTT
>VUQR01031030.1:0-14608 GCA_015108515.1 Hemichromis elongatus
CTGCCAGTTCTTGTATGGGGTTGTGGAGATGGTGCATTTGATGATTTTTCAATGACCAAACAAGCACATAGTGACTTTCCATGTTCTCCCTCTTTTTTTTTTTTTTTTAATTCTGCGTATTTGGAGTACTTCTTCCTTTAAACTCATCCTGCAGCCACTAGTTCCCAGCACCTCTAAGCCTTATAATAAATCCAGCCCCACCAGTTGTAGTCCAGCTGTTGCGTATGAGTTGGGCCAAAATCGCAGATTGATGTGTGAGCTGACGTGAGCACAGGCTGGGGGCTACACACAACGTACCACCCAGAATGTCTTGAATTGCCTAATCCTTTCCCACCATTGTGCACATATCTCTATGGCTACAAGTGACAGCTATCATTCTCATTTTTGTTACTTATGGCTTAGTTGAGAGTTTTGGTTTAGTTGCCCTGGTAATGCTGTTTGTGCCCCAGAAAATGCTGGCCTTCTTCAAACAGCTGCTTGTTTTTTCTCTTCAAACGGTTAGAGTGTTGTCTCGATGTGACAAACAAAAGCGTCTTTGATAGCAGTCCTCCCTGCCAGACTCTGTTCACTTTTTAATGGGGTTTAGACTAACCTTACTGCCAGTGCTGTAGCAGCAACTTCACATCCAATCTAAACTGTGTCCTGTACACTTATTAAACCTACTCAGTAACTCTGAGCTCCCTTTGCTTGGCTAAATCATCACTTTTAAAGGAAATTTCATTTATTCGTCATGGCTCAAATTAACTAGTGGTGCCTGTGGATGAGTGCATTGTTTGGTTTGGTATTAGCTTGACTCACTTATTTTACCTCATGGGTGATGTTGACCAAACAGAAGCTTGTCATACTGGATGACTGTTTAGTCCCTCTGATTTTCTTTCTAAGACTGCAACCAAACAGAAAACAACGCATACTGCAGTCAAAATGACCTAGATCGGTGTGGTCATGTAACTATGAGAAGAAAACAAATCAGTGTTTACTTTTTATTAAAGCAGGGCTCTAGAGTCAGTGGTCCGACAAAAAAAAGCCTTGGTCGCACCGGTGTGACCAGCCCGTGTGGTCAACAACAGAAACACATTATGCCCATATTGTGGTCTAAACCAATCGGAGATAGCTAGGGGCGGGACCTCTCTTATTGGCCATGGTCCAGATATTCCTGTAGTCCTTCGTGTATGTCTGAAAGTGCAGGCGGATGGAGAGGTGAGCAGCTTAAATAAAGCGATATCAATTCATTAAATCCTGAATCGACCTTTAAACATCAATGTATTTGACCAGAAATGCCACAATCTCAGGTTAACAGCTAGACGTTGAAGTAATCCAACCACAGTTTACAAAATACATACAGTATAAACTCCAAAATGACTAAATCATACTCTTGGACTGATATTTGTGTACAAATGTAGGGAGTAAAATTATGAAGTTATCAAAAAATAACCAAGAAAAATTCTACTTAACTCATTTAATCCTGAGTTTTTCCTTTTTGGCAAAATAAGTGTGTGCATTTTACTCCTTAGCCTTCCCTTACACACAATATGTTTAAATTTGTTAATGTAAATGGGGGTTAAAAGGCAGCAATTGTTGGTGGTGGGATTAAGGATTTGTACTTGTTGCTTCCCACCTCTGCAGTGGAGGTACTAACTTAACTGCACTGGTCTACTAATGAGGTCTGACAGAGAACGATGGGAGCCACAATGTGAGAAAAGGAGCAAACAAGGCCATAGCAAGCAAACTCACCTTGACCTACAACACAGCAGTTTGGTTTTCCCACGTACAGCATGGTTTTATCAGGATTAACACGGAGCACGGTATAACCTTTAAATCTTCATCCTCACTTTGTAAATGCATGCAACACGGGGAGATCGCCGTGGTTCATCTGAGTCATTAAACACAGCCAGTCACAGTGATGGTCCGCCAGTATCAGCCAGAGACTTTGCACATTGTTTTTGTTCTGGGAGATTGGCAGCCAGGTAACACCCAGATTACTGTAACAAAGCCATTAGCACCTCTCAGCTCATCCCACATACACAATACACAACAACTGTGCTGGATGGAGTTTCACTCTCTTTAAATATTGAAAACTTTTAACTTTTCAGACCTTGTTTTCACAATTCGGGGCTCTTTTTTTCCTCCTGCTTTTTGTCAGTTTCAAAGAGCTTTGAATCCTGTTAAATCACTGATAACAAATTTTGTCCATCTGTATTTACATAAACAAGCTAAACTGATGCTATGACATGTGGTATGTCATAGCATGTCATAGACTGTGTCACAGTCAGGTACAGTTTTAACTTATAACAAACTGTAATGAGACCAGCAGTTCATTACCCTTACCTGTATTTTTATTATTTGAGTGACTAGTATTTAAAAAATACATAAAAAGAAACCCACATTTGAGGGTCAGTGATTCTTTACTAGGTTCATTTAAGCCAGTAATTATGTGACTCCTTGTTGAAAGTGGAGAGACAAGGTGGCCATCCTACCTTGTGTGAGGAAGAAGAACCCGAGTTAGACCTGTTCACATTTCATCGTTATCATTTATTTGTCATTTAAATTGTTGTATATGTATTAAGAAAAGTGTGTTCAGAGCACTCACCTTTCCTGGATGCTTCATTTGCAGGATGTGAAGCAAAAGAGTCAAAGTTCAATTCAATTCAATTCAATTCAGTTCAACAGTCGCCTCAAGGTGCTTAATGTTGTACGATAGTACATACAGAGAAAACCCAACAATCATATGACCCCCTATGAGCAAGCACTTTGGCGACGATGGGAAGGAAAAACTCCCTTTTAACAGTAAGAAACCTCCAGCAGAACCAGGCTCAGGGAGGGGCGGGGCCATCTGCTAAGTGGCTTAATCACCTGGATATGAGCTCCTGGAGCAAACCAATGTGCCAGGTTAGGAGCGTGGTAACGTGTTTCTAATTCATATGTAACTGGTTGAAGTGTATATGCATGTATATGTGCCACAAGACTTTGTACAAATATAAATATGTCTTTCACGTGTTGTATTGTGGTTTGATGTTTGGGCTATTCCAGATGCTCATCTGGATCAGATAGAGTATAAAACACCTTTAGAAGTGTTGGGTTCTTTGTTGTGCTCTTAATAGTAAAGTCTTCCAGTCTCGTGCCTATTTGTTTGAATGGACACATGACTGCCAGCCAAACTGACACAAACTAATTGAAGTCCTAAATATCTGAACTTTGACTTGAATCCATGAAGCAACCAATGTCCACTCTGCTGGAAATGCAGCAGCTCAGGTAGGAGGAGATGTAGCACAAGTCACCCATCCACTTTTATTAGCAGCCCTTTAAGTTTCTCTCCTCACAGAAGAGGATCCTGCTCGTCTTGGAGCTCATTTCTGATGTGTTGTCACTGGAGCTGCTGCTGCTGCTGGGTTACCAGAACAACCTGCCCCAGACTAATAGAGCCCTGAGAGCTGTCTTCATTAAGACAGCCAGTGCTGGCTGGCACACACAGGGGGTCACAATGGTGACGAGTTTTAGGTGTGGGATCTAGAGGGAACCAGAGAGAGTGTTCCTCCAGAGACACATGAGTCAAAGGAGGAGGAGGTAAAACAAGGCCAGCACTACACTACACACAAAACTATCGGTCTGTGTTCCTAGCAGTATACTGTTAATCAGACACTGTTTGTATTTTAAATCCAAATATGACGTTTTCACACTGCGTCAGCGACAAATATCAGGCCTCTCAGAACAATTCATCTTCTGGCCGATAGAAGAGCCACTTAAAAACATAGTAAATACACAAGCTGAATAAATCACTGTAATAAAGAAGAATAATAAAGAACTATAAACAAAGTAAACTTATGTATTAAGAGGTTAAAAACCAGTGTGACATTAACAGAGCAGAAGTTGCGGGTGACTGAAACAGACGCCAGTTTCATGTAAACTGTGAAAGTATCACTTTCACTTCTTCTTGGTTCCATTGTTGCTTCACTCAGCAAACCACGCTGTTTTATTTCTCTTTTGCTTGATGGTTTAAATGTTTTTCTTCCTCATCCATGACAGCAAAGATGAACGTATTTACACCGTCAGTGATGAGAACGCTGCCAATGAAGGAAATTGTGTTTCTAGAAAATAAAAATCGTTTACTGAGCATAACAGCTCCCCGATGCCCCTGAAGCTCAGCAGCGCAGCGATATGAAGAAAAGGAGGGATGCTGCAATCAGCTGATGGAACCATATCTCCCGTTGCGAAGTTGAGTTTATGTTGTGTGCCCACTGCATGAAACTCAACACGGTAGCTGAACTAAGTTATGGCATCTTGGGCTGCAGTACCAGGTTCAGCAAACAGCACATGTCACCACAGAGAGCTCATGCTCTGCTGCAGCGTTTGAACACAAAAGCTTTAGGGAGTGTGCGCTGACTCCAAGTAAAAAAGGGACAAAATACATTGATTAAAATACCTTAAAGCTGTATTTACATTTGAAACAGCTATGTCAATAAAATTTAATGTTGTGAGACACATAAAACCACAAAAAATCTAGTCGTACAATTTGGCAACAAGTAGTAGTTGAAGTTAATCAGTGTGTTTCTCGGTGTAATCAAAAGTGTTGAATTGAAGTGATCAAATGAAGTGTTAGGGAGAAAAAAGTAAAAAATGAATATGATGAAGGGATTTTAAAACAGGCGGATCCCACTGGATGAGGCATGGAGCCACTACAGGTGGGAGATATTCCCCATGATGTTACTCGTAGAGCAGTGACGACCCACTCGTGAACCCTCAAACTGATCATTTTTCAGTTTGCAGATTTAGATTTTTATCAGAAACAAACAAAAAACCAAGACTGCAAGACCGATTCACCCAAGCACACATGCACATTCATAGTGTTTTCTCTATGCCTCAGCACTTTTATCTAACACACTGCAACACTAATCCAGGATGTGCCTTTAAACATTAAAACCGTTCATATTTTAGCAGGAATTATAAGACTGCTTCAAATCTTGGTTAAACAGAAGGTTGGGTGGGGTTTTGTTCACAGCGATAGAAAAGTATGCATTTTACTAAATAACAATGAAACTCCAACCCAAGACAAGGCACTTTATGTTAACTTGTCATACAGAGTGATTTCTGCTGATTACGCTGCAAACAGCTGGAGAGCAGCCCGGCTGGCCCCAGCAGTCTAATTGCTGCTCTTTAAGCCAACCAACCGGCTACAAGGTTCTAATAGTCAGCTTGAGGGAACAGTGTTTGAGTTTACCTTTTCCTTGGCAATGAGCAGAAAGCAGAAATGAGTGCTTGTGTTTGTCTGTTTGTATGTGACTATATATAGCCAAAAAGGAAGGAGAGCTGAGAGCTGACTAGTTATGTTATTGAAAGTTGTCCTTGGGAGACTGGACTGCTGGTTCTGTTGTACAAAAAAGGAACTTGAATGCAGTGAAAGCACTTCCTCCATCCAGCCCTGCACTTACTTTCAGAACAGATTATAAATGATTGGTCACAAATGCAGGGCTACATCTGAATTTGTATATTTTATCTACATTAGACGTTTAAACCACCAGGCTGACATTGAGCATTGACATTGAACTTCTCTAAAAAGCTTCTGACTGAAATGCAATGTTTTCCTAATTCTATCCTTAAGTACTTTGCTGGTGGCCTGAGTCCACTTGTCCACTTATAGTAAAGAGTCTTTTAATTATCTACATTGAATATAATAAGTAAGGATGAAAATGATCTGCTAGGATCCATGAATGGTGCACTGGAACTGTTCTGGCAGCAATTCAATTCAATTCAGTTTTATTTATATAGCACCAAATCACAACAACAGTAGCAGTGAGGAGTTTCATATTGTGAGGTAAAGACTCTACAGTAAACCAAAGAAAACACAGCACAGGCTCCAACCTAATGTGCACTTATTGAATCTTTTCTGCACCCGCGCAACAAAACACAAAATCAGGACACAACCTCCATTCTATCGAATAAATGCTTAGTCCACAACCAGCTGGAGTAGTATAATAGTCCAGAATATGCTGTCAATTCAATACCAAGTAAACACAGGGCCAGTAGCACTAAAACCACTACTTTATATTTTTAATGGCAGCTTGTGTAGGGAGAGCAGTGTGTCATGATTCACAATGCAAGTGCATCATCAGTATGCTTAATCTGAATACATTTTAATGAGCACTACATGACTGTGAAGTTTTCTTTCCACTCTTAATTAATTAACAAAACTAAACTCACCTTTTGAAAAAGATTTCTTTTGTTTTTTAGGGTATTTCCCTTAAAAAGGATGCGTCTGTTGTTTTAGATAACCTTTAAATAACCTGACTTTACTTCTAAAACAAAAAGGGTTTTATTTTCAGACATTTCTATACTTCATGTTTGAATTGTTTTCTCCCCATAATAATTATTTAGACACATTTAGTTGACTGACTATATTCAAATGTCTGACTATATGTAGCCAGTTTGCTAAATTAACAACTGTGATGACCAATAAAACATTAGTTAATGTAAAAAAACTGCATTTTTACATTAACTAATGCTAAAGCTCCAACTTGAATAATTACTAAAAGGTGATTTTGACCACTATACCTGGATATTCTTTGCCTAAATGGAGCAGTGATTGCAGTGTTTGCATTTACAGCCATGAAGTATCTCCAGATGATGCTCCCCTTTGTCGCTTACTGTGTCTGCACTGCACAGCTGCACAGTTTCCAATTCATAGACTGCCGTGGGTCCAGCAGATGCTGGGGGGACTTTTCTGTCTTTAGACTGTGGGATGTGCATTGTGATTGAATGATGGCTTCTTGTTAACCTTTTTATCAGATGTTTAATCCTTTATGAAGATGTTAGAACTGACTATGTATCGATTTCTCGAGCTTTTGACAAATTGGCAGTCCTGGTAATGTTTTTCCCAGAATTTCTGATAAAAGAGTAACAAGGGAAGGACTACAGCATAACACACAATATTTCTTTCTGCCGGTTAGAGAAAATATGACTTTGCATATTTATTTGAATGTGTTCCAGATTACATACACAGCCATATTGATTAATTGAGCTCTAACTGATGAGTTTTGCCTAAGGCTTGCACTCTATTTGGAAGATAAATTATAATCCCTTACATGATATAATGCATGAAATTGCAGAAATGGGACTATCGCTATCCAATCACATAACATTTTTAACTACATGTGGATGTGCACCAGGAGCTTTTAACGAATGATCCCTCTTAACAAGAAGAGAGCAGTTTTCTGTGCTGTTTAATTTGTAATGCTGATTTTATGCCGTCAGCTTGTGCACTTCTGCCTAAGAAAGCCCGACGCTGGCCAGTTCACATGCCTTGTGCCAAGTTTTTTCTTTCAGGCTGTAATATCAAGGTGCACAGAAACAAGTTTGCAAATGGGTCCGGTCAGCGAGCCAGCACGCAGCTGAGCTAACAGCTAACACATTTATCACTCTCGGGGCCTCGGCTTTCACCGAGGTCACAGAGCAGCCAGGCGCTGATGTGCTCAGTGATGTGACGGCTATAGACGCTCAGCCAGCCATTCTTAATGGCATCTCTCGGTGACAACGGTGCTGATTATGTGGTCTTTCTACCATCAGGCTGGGGAATGAGTGTTGACAGTCACATTGTGCCATGAATGCAGCTTGACCCTTGAGAGGTCAGTGAGAAGAGTGGGACTATGATGTCACAGGTCAGCACGTGTTGCTCTCCCAACTGTGAGGGAAGGCTGGTCACTTGGCCAGAAGAGCGAAAGAAAAGGTGCTTTTGGACTGAATGGCAATTAAACGCTCAGACCTTGATTGTGAAGCTGATTACATGTGTAAACACTGGCTAGGATAGTAACACAAGGGATTTAGTTGGGGTTCTTTCATTAAAGTGAATAATTTGTCTGTACAGATAAAACTGTTGGCAGTTTCTACCAGCCCTGTGATCAGAATAATGATTGTGTGTAATTTATTGCTTTGGGACTTTCTTCTCAATTTCCCTTCTCACTGGCTCAGTAGGGAATTTAAGGTGTGAAAATCCTACATTTGCAAGCCCCCCCAACACACACACACACACACAACTCCCATTGAGCTTCGATGATCACATAGTAGCCTTGCCAGATGGATAGATATCTGGCGGCTATGAGGTTTGGCTGGTACTACTTGAACTTCATTATGTTCGATGTTCTTTTGCAGCGGTTTAATGGTGCTCAACTGGAGAATTAGCCTGACCAGTGGTCTATCTTGGCAAGTAGTTGGAGAATAATTAGAATTTAGTTTTACTTTTCAACCCTGACATTGTTTTTACTTCATTTGACTTTTTTATTGTTACTTTTCTTAAGCTTAGGTGACAAAATTGGGCCATATTTAAAGACCAGCTACGTTTATACAGTCACCATGACTAACTGCTTATGCTAGCAAAAACAGAAAAATGCTAACAGTCATAAAGTGACTTTCTTAGATTAATAGAGGTGTTTTAGAACACATGGATTACATGAATTAAAATTTTATTTTTATGAAAAGAAAAAAATATTTATTTTCCCAGATTGTGCAGTATCTGTTTTTTTAAAATATTTTCCTTTGTTCTCACACTATTTATGTAAGAGCAAAGTAAAAGTACTTAGAAAAACACTATTCTAGATTCCAGTGCCGTGAGTTAAATGCTATTTGTGTAGTGCGTATAAAAAGGCCTGTATAACAATAAAGGTAGAAGCGTAATAGCTTGTGTTTCTCACATATCACTGCTAGTTGCATTAGCATTAATAAATCAGCATAGCAAGTCAGAGTAGCCAAACCAAAGAAAAACTAGAAAGTATTTTTGCAGTTGCAGTGCAAACAACATAATTTTTATTTGTAGTGATATGTGTTGACAGAATACCATGGATGATGGCATGAAGTACTTACTGAAAAGTAAGCTGGTTATTAGCCCATTGTTTAATGCTGCAAGAGAATCAAAAGTGTGTGCTCCCTCTGTCCCTGTCACTGTAATTTAATGGAAGACAGAGTTACAAAATATTATAGTAGGAATAACAATCACACTAAGTATCATGCTTTTTTACAACTACATGAATGTACTATACCGTGTGATTAAACTAGTTGGTATTGGTTCTCGCCGTACCAATACCAACTAGATTTTTAAATCTTAATATAAAATGAGTAATAGTAGAATGAACATTAGGTAAGGCCGCACTTTTTGCAGTTATCTCATATAGAAAACTATTTGAATATATAAAACAGGTCCGTGGCTCCGAACCATAGTAAAGGGACTTCTGGCTAATACGTCGGGTTCCGTGTCGGGCTCGTAGCCGAAAACCAGCTTTACTTTGTTGTCTGGTTCAATGTTGCTAGCGAGAGATAGAGAGAGGTGTTGAAAGGCTGCTCCAGTGGAACTTATTATTTCATAGAAAAACATGAACACAGTGTACAGTTGAGTCTTAACAGCGTACTTAAAACTGGGCTCGTCAGGCACTCTTTTTGGCTGCAGTGGTTATTATTATATTTACATGCTTTCATCTCCTGTTTCTGCTTGGAGACAACTCCTACTGTTCGACTTTCCTGTTTCTTCGCGTCAGTTATGCTGGCCGCAGGTGTGACACGGGCCGCGAGATTGAGACCCAGGCATTAGAGCCTCTTATGCCGTGTTTTGTTTGGGTTTCCACCGGCGTGGGATTACCAGAAATAGAGAGGGCGTAGCCTAACATATGAAACAGGAAAAGACTGCCGTGTAATCCATTTATTTCAACAAAGTAACTGTATTCTGAATAGCACCTTTTTAAACGGTAACTGTAAAGGAATACAGTTACTCACATTTTTTATTTTAATTACGTAACACCGGTCCATGTATTCCGTTACTCCCCAACACTACATACATATATGTACATGTGGGTACAAACTGAATTCAGTTCTAATCTAATATGATAACATAACTTACACCATGTAAAATTTCTTCAGTTTTCGAAGAAAGAGAAGTCTCTGCAGATTAAAATCAAAGAATACTCTGGTAAATTCTATGGCCCTACGGCTCCAATGTCCCACAAGCATTTATTAGTTCGCTATTTCCCACAAAACATCATTACTGAAAGTGACGGGATGGGGTTCCTGGGGGCAAATGCAGTGAAGCCCGTTTTAGTGGCAAGAACTGGCAACCAAGCGTTTCCATGCTGACACAGAGGGGCACTGGAACAAACAAAGCGTTGTGCTCCTTTGCTGTTCCCCGTTCTTTACTCGGTAACCGTAATTACGCCGCCACATCCTGATGTGAAGCAGATATTCACCGGGAGCGTTTAATAGGCTGCATGTGCAAAGAGCAGGAGCAACAGCAATGCATCCAAGGTGCTGAGTGTGCAGGAAATGTCTACCGCAGCTTCTGGTACACCTCGCACTGCTGAGATGCCTCTCCTATGGCACACTTCCTCTGGTAACAAAAAAACATAATATGTTTATGACATACATACACAAATATAATATGTTTTTTTGTAATAATAGCATTTCTGAACCATTTTCTTTGTGCCATATCTTTTGAGACTAGGAATCCAAGGGAATTTTTAATCATGGTCTAATTGTAAATAAACTGTATTTGTGGCACAAACACTAGCCAAACACAGTGGTTGGAAAAGAGGATATCATCCTGTGATTAGGCCTACTTTTTCTATTTGTAGAGGAAAACTTCCTTGGTAATTACAGAGGTAATAGAAGTTTCCTCCCACATGTAAGTATATGATTTAAGGCAACATGTGACTGAAATTTCTTACGTTGAACTATGAATAGAAATCAATTGGACAATTAGATGGGATGATCTCAGTTTTGGGACTGTAGGTATGACCTATTTGGTAAAGCTCTATTTTACTAAACACAGGCTAGAGAGAACAAGTCTGTTTGCCACATTTTCTTGGTATTGACACAAAATGTTGAACACTGCTGGTGTCGCCACTTGAAGACTTGCCGAATAGTGTGTGGCATAGGCAGACTGGCACATGTGACTCCTTACAAAACCACAAATATGCAGACGTGGTTTCATTTTCCCAGGCTACGCAGGCACTCTGGCAGTGTGAGTATACAGAACCTAGCAGCACTCTGACACTGAGGCGGATGTTTGACAGTGTTTCCTGCGTCTTAACCTCCTGAGATTCAGCAGGTTGCTGGCAAACCACTCACAGTTAGGGTCAGAGTTGAACCACATGTTACATAAGTATAATTTAGTTAACTGGAAGATGTTAAGTTTCAAATAAGGTCTGACATACAATTTGATCTTAGAATTCTTCTCTTATAAAAAGTTCCATCCCGGTATGCTACACAGGTAAGGGGTAGATGGAAATGTAGCCTTGATCCTAACAGATGAAAGAGATGTGATTTCAAAGGTAAGGTCTTCTAGCTTCTAAAAGCTTCTTTTTTTTAACCAGATTGTAAACAGAAATGTTAATGGATTGAAATTCAATTCAATTACATTTCATAATATTTATTTATAGAGTACCAAATCACAACAGCAGTCACTTTTTATCACGGGAGTCTTTGAAACAGGACAAACTGGCAGGTATTACAGGGCAAAATATCAGACTTTTGAAGTGGATGCACAACAGTCCCGATTCCTCATTTGGACCCCTGCTCTAGTGGCTCAGAACAGATGACTGATTTGACCACTCAAGAATTACCATTAGCTTTGCAGCATGTTGCTTCATACACCTCAGAATATATCCTCTTACACCTGTAAACATTCTCATCATCAGTTAACATCATTCCTGGTTTAATTTGTTTTGTCACCAAACTGTTTAACCTGAGCTGTCCCTCTGATGTACTCATTTCTAATCCTGTCCATTCTGGTCTGGTCTTATATCTCCAACTCTGCCACCTCCAGGTTGATGTTTCATCTTTTTTCATAAAATGCACAAAATATAATCTGTGTGCACCTTCCTCCATTCCTGTACTTCACTCTGTTCCTCCCTCTTCTTAAAGTATGTGTTTACCCAAGCTATTTGTAATTTTTGTAGCAGAATCCATTACTCTGTGTGCATTTCTCTCCTTATCACCATTCCCTTCACCCTTCACCTATTCTTCCTACTGCTGTAACGATGCAAATTTCCCACCTGTGGGACTAATAAAGGTCATCTTATCTTATTTTACCTACAAGTCCATTGAAAATGCTTCAATCACTAATTTCTCCCCCCTGGAGGAGCTCTGTAAATTCATCTAACTTACCCAGCTATCGGGAGAGAGTTTGCCTTGCATGGTGATCTGATGACCTCTGTATGTAACCAAGGTTTCTTAAAGACTCAACATTTCTGTGTGATGACATGAAGACAACACAGATGGGGACAATTCATGCTCCCAAAACTTAAAGGTTACCTTTAAATACTAGAAAATTCCTGCAATGCAGTATGTATTTCATCTGAAATATTAAAGGATTAAACATTGACATGGTTTACTCACTGGGTTGTCTCACTGCTAGACAAAGACGCCTTAGGACATGCTGCAGAGGCATATCCGTTTCTCTTTTCTGTCCAGCCTTAGTTCAGCTGCTAATGGATTCAGCACTTGCAGTCCGTCTGGGGATTTAAAAGCACCTGGAAATGCCATAAAGTAGCTTTTCAATACGGTTGTTCTTTACAGTTCACCAAAGACGTGTCTAAGAAATCTATTAAGGTCCTCAACATCTAGTGTGTACTTCGACAGCTGTTATCCTGATGTAGGAATAAGTGGTAATGGGTTTAAATATGCAAATAAAACATTTTTGGCTTCATTTGAAAAACCTACGGACAAAATGCAAAACAGGAATCTGCAAATTGTCAATTTTATTCCTAAAACACATTTAAAAGCAACAAGGTTAACCAACGTGCTTCATGGGTTAAACAAATAAATACAAAATATTTGATTAAAAACAACCTCAAACAAAAAGACCACAAAAAGCAAAAATGCTGATGGGACTCAAACTGTAACGACAAAAGACTTTTTAGACTCTGCGGTACAAACACCAAACAACAGGTTATTTCAATGTCTATGCTGCAGCTGTGAAAGTCTGATCGCCTCTATGCTTAAAAGCAGACCTTGACTGGATGATCTAAGTTCTACTTTGTGCTTATAAAAGTTGAGCAGTTTGCTAAAATAGCCATATTATATAAAACCTTTCAGTCAATGAAAAATAAAGCCAGTGCAAACCTGCTAAAACTGCAGTGATGTGGTTATGTCTACTAATACCTGCTAAAAGACAAGCAGCGACATTTTAGATTAACAAGTAATGAAGACGTGAGTGTTCAAGAGCCAAACACACAGACCTGCCGTAGTGTAAAGAAGGCACGAATGAAGTTTTGGAGAAAGATACGATTTTGCTTTGGAAGTTTAATGTAACTTGATTTCAATTTTCAGTTCAATTTATTAGATTATAAAAACTATTTTTTTATTTACATTATTTAGACAATGTCCCAGCGTCTTAGAAAATGTGGTTCCACAGTCTTTAATATACTGACGGTGTCATTTTCTTCTTTTATTTAAAATTTACACTGAATATAAATACAGCCATGTTTGTTTATCTGAGGATCTTGCAGCTGAGAGTATCAACTAAAAGCTTGATGTGAAATGAAATTAACAGGGCCTCTACATTAGCTCTGTATCTTCTTGCACTCATAAAGTAAAATATTAGGAAAGGTGTCGAGACTCGAGCCCTTTTTGCTGAAATCCTAATTACTGCGATGATAGAGAGGCCTCGTGGATGGCAGAGACACCACCACTGTTCAATGGCATCTCTAACTCCTCGGGATGATTTCCCAGAGGAACACTTGGATTAGGGAAGATGTAGTAACAGCCCACAAGTTAAGCAGATGTCCATTCACATTAAGGTAATGATCCTGGTGGGCGAATGCTCGGGGTGTGCCGCTGCTCTCCGTCTGACATGCTGTCTCTGCATCTACCTTTGAAAGTGATGCTTGCAATCTTATTGCCCTGAGATTGTTGTTGACCTCTGCTCGGTGACCTTTTCCCATAAAAGAATAAAAATAAAATCTAGATTGCAGCTCTAATGCTGCAGGGCCTAATAGAGGCATTTAAAGGAGAGCTTTTAGATGAGATGGTACTCCCTCGAGACAGCTGACTGTTATTGTTTGCTGACATTTGTGCTGGAGTATTACTTTGTGAAATTATTCTCCGTCTTTGTCATTTTTTTTTATAATTGAAGTGGTTTATTTCATCTTGTTTTCATTGTTAGCTGCCTCTATGTTCCAAGGACACAAAGACACCATTAAAAAGTGTTATTCTTAAATCAGACTTGGCTTTAGATCTGTGTGAACCTGATACAAAAACATGATTTCAGAGATTGATTCTCCAGTAAGTGGCTGCTTTGAAATACCTTTTTAGTGGTGGTCTAGTGCCTGGTCTAGTCCCTGGTTTAGTTCCTGATGTAGTCCCTGGTCTAGTGCCTGGTCTAGTCCCTGGTCTAATGCCTGGTCTAGTGCCTGGTCTAGTCCCTGGACTAGACCAGTGCCTGGTCTAGTGCCAGGTCTAGTGCCTGGTCTAGTCCCTGGACTAGTTTCTGGTCTAGTGCTTGGTCTAGTGTCTGGTCTAGTGCCTGGTCTAGTGCCTGGTCTAGTCCCTGGACTAGACCAGTGCCTGGTCTAGTGCCAGGTCTAGTGCCTGGTCTAGTGCCTGTTCTAGTCCCTGGACTAGTTTCTGGTCTAGTGCTTGG
>VUQR01031034.1:0-21825 GCA_015108515.1 Hemichromis elongatus
GGCCCTTCGGATCAGCCTGTTCAGTCTCTTTCTGTCCCCGGCAGAGATGCTGCCGCCCCAGCAGACTACACCATAAAAAATGGCAGAGGCCACAACAGAGTCATAGAAGTGAAAGAAAATGATGGTGTAGGAGAAGATTTCTTGGCACATTTGGGCCCCTCAGTTCAAACTGAGCGTCATTTAAACCCCACTCTGCCTGAGTATTGTTGATCATGTTCATCCCTTTTAAGACCACAGCATACGCATCTTTTAAAGGCTGCTTCCAGCAGCATAACACACCATGTCTCAAAGCTCAAATAATGTCAAACTGGTTTCTTGAATATGATGATGAGTTTGGTGTGCATAAATCTCTTCCACAGTCACCAGAGCTCAATCCAATATAGCACCTTTGGGATGTCGTGCAACAAGAGATTTGCTTCACAGATGTGCAGCAACTGTGTTAAGCTGTCATGTCAATATTGACCAAAATCTCTGAGGAATGTTTCCAGCACCTTGTTGAATCTATACCTTGAAGAATTAAAGCACTTCTAAAGGCAGAAGGGCTCTCGTTGTACAAGAAAGTAACTAATTAAGGGTCCAGTATGTAGGTGTAACAAAACAGGTTTTGCGTTTTATGTACTACAGTATGTTTTTTAGTATTTTTAACATGGATAAATATGAGTTTTATTTAATTTGAATAAAAGCTGAAGAAAATATATCCAAAGCAGTTATTATAATTTGCAATTTTTCAAAACACCCAAGATTCTTTTGAGTGCATTCACGTTTGAACCTTTTCAATTACTCAGCGTTCATGAGCATTTTCTGTTATTCTGCTTTTCCTTGATAAAACCTACACAAGCATTTTTCCACTTGATGTAACATTTCTCCCTTCCGCTCTCCTTTTCTGCTGTCTCTCTCCTGGTATGTCAGACAGGAGCTTTTAAAAGAAACTTCAGCTCTCCTCTTCTTACCATTGATCCACTGGGTGTGGTTAGAGAGGCTCCTGCTGCGCAGGGTGAGTGATGGAAGCACAGACTGATTTATCTCAGCAGAAAATAACTAGACTCTGAGGATGACTAATCACCATGTCTGCGGCCTTTAATGCTTTATGCATGAGAGGCTAGTGTGTGTGTGTCAGTATGGCGGCATCTATAAAACTGCACGTATGATGATCTTTTTCTTTTTGTCTGGTCATATGTAGAAGCAGATAGTAGCACTGTTGACCCTGTGTATGAGGCACTGCGCTACGGGATGACACTGGCTCAGCTGAGTCAATCCAGCTTCAGCAGTATCTCAGAATCACCCTGTCATGAGGTATAAACACACACAGGAAGACACACACGCATAAAATACGCTGACAAGCCTCATCGTTCAGAAAAATCTGTGTTGACATAATTTCTTGCAAGAACATTATTCTTCCTGCCTTTATCTCAGGAAGAAAAACTACAAGACAAACTAGAAAACCAGCCTATAGCTGAAGAAGATCACATCCCAGGAAGTAAGTCAAATAATTTTCTTGAATATAATTTCTTGAAGGAAATGCATTTTGTTATTTTGTCACGCTAAGATTAATTGAGGATTCATTTTAGCATGACATCAGATCTCAATAGGAAAAAAAATCATGCTGTGCATCTATGTTTTAATTGTAATGAAAATTATCAACTTACAGAGGACTGAATTCAAACACACACTGAAAATCAAAGTGGAAAAATTGACGTTCATTTTGCCTAAATTTAATTTCAGCACCTCAGTCGCTTCTATAGCCCCCTCAACATTGTCCTGCATGCTCCTAATGAGAAGACGGATAGTGTGGGGGATCTCCTCCCAGATCTGGACCAGGATATCACTGAGCTCCTGGACAGGCTGAGTCAGGGTGCTGCTGCCGAGCTTGTAGATGATTGTGCCTCCCTCCCAAACCATCACTGACCCACCACCAAAACTGATCATGCTGAATTATGTTACAGGCAGCATGACATTCTTCAACACTTCTCCAGACCTTTTCACATCTGTCACGTGTGCTCAGTATGAACATGCTTATGTCTGTGAAAAGCACAAGGCAGTGGACCTGCTTTTATTCTATGGTAAATGCCAATTGAGCTGTGCTGTGCAATGAGCACAGGGTCAAGTAGCGGATACTGGGCTATCAGAAACAGATTTAATGAGGGTGGCCTGACTGTTTGGTCAGAAGCATTCACACCAGTGTCCTGCAGGAGGTCATTTTGTAGCTCTGGTATTATCCTGTTCCACTTTGCACAAAGGAACAAATACCAGTCTTTGGGTTCAGGACTTTCTACCACCGTGTCCATCTCTCCTAACTGCCAGTCTCCTGGAATTTCTTCCATGCTGTTAAGACTGCACTAGGAGACACGGTAAACCTCCTGGAAAATGATGCATATTAATGTGCCATCGTAGAGAAGTTTGAGTACCTGTGCAAACTCTATAGGATGCAGGTATCGTCTCATGCTACCAATAGTTTCTTATTCAGTAACAATTTACTGTCCAGCATGGAAAACTGTCATTCTGGACAGATACAGGTATTGAGTATTTGTTCATCGCTGTTGGGGGGTAAGGTTTGCCATTTTCCTTGCTTCTGGCAGCTGGGCCATAGTTTCAGATTGCATTACTTTAGACTCGTACTGATTGTTTAAAAAAGAAACAAAAAAAACAAAGTATTCCTTGTATAAGTGTCTTTGTGTAAGATTTTCTGACTACACAAAAGAAAAAACTTACACCATTACATTGGTCTGGAAAGTGATACTGTACTGGTGTTGTTGATGGATTAATCTGAAATATGTCATTAAAAGACGTTTATAGCATCTGGATACTGAGTGAAAACATGTGTACTGCATAAAGAAATACATTTTGAAACGATACTTTACACAATTTTAGTACTTAAAGAACAAATGTTCATCTTTGAGACATTCTGACGTGTTTCTGGTAAAGGACAATTGCAAACTAAATGTCAAAGAGTTAAAGGACCACATTAACATAATATACAGTACAGTGTAGAGGTGGTGGTGTGTGTCTACTTCTGTACTTTTCCTCTTTGACTTTAGTCCCAGGAGAAGAGATGATCTCTGTTTGTACTGCTGCCACTTTATAGTGAATGACCTTCCCTCCTGCCTTACGTGTTTGCCACAAAGTGACAAGAGCTTTCCCTCTTCCTGTGTCACGTCTTTTCTTTTTTTTCTTTTACATCACCGCTTTTTCTCAATTTTCCTTTTTTTTCCTATGTGACCTTTCTTTGCCTCATGCAAATTATCTTTCTTTGGTTTCTGTATCTGTCTCCTCAGTGCTCACCCCTCCTGAAAGCGAGAAGGCTGATTCAGAAGAAAGGGTCAGTCTAAAGGTGTGTAGTCAGCATTCCTCTATTATTTTAGCTTTTTTTTTTTTTATTATTATTACAAATGCATTCTGTCAAAAATAATTTTTATGTTTCATAATTCCACAAGAGAAGCATGCAGAAAACAATCCTAAAATCTCTGTCTGTTTTTTGTTTTGTTAGACTCCAAAACGAGTGGAGGTTCGCTCTATTCACACCTATGTGGCGCTCTACAAGTTTCTGCCTCAGGAGAAGAACGATTTGGAGCTGCAGTTAGTAAAATTTCTTTGTTTGCTGTGTGTGCTTGTTTGTGTGTCATTTGTTGTCAGTCTGTTCAGTTCAGAGAAAGGAGAAAGTGTGTACCTGGACAAAATTTTACTGACATTCACCCACCATCTGCCTCCTCAGCAGGATGATTGTAGGGGGGTTACATGGTTCGGGTGGGAAAGGGAGAGCATGCTGGGAGGTCAGGAAGGACAAACAGCTGCACTGAGTGTTAAAAAAGGAGTCTTTGTATGTCAGTAGATGCAGGAATTTGCTGAGTGTGGAATTACATCTAACAGTAACCTGGAGGATACGTCTGTGCAAGAAGACAGCAAATCAGGCATTTCTTTACATGGACAAAAATCCACTAAGAAAGCTCAATAATTTTGTGTTCACAGATTGCTGGATTTATCAGTCTGGTAAATTAATGGCATTCACTCATAGTTCAGGTCGCTTACTTAAATGCCATGTTTCTTATGGTTTTGACAACTGCGCATTTGCCTCAGCACACATGTCTGTATGTTAACTTTACTGCATAAGCTCCTCACCGAAAAAGTCCAGACAAACCGATATCTCTACCAGGTTGGGAATACCAAAAATATATGAAAGAAAAGTATTTTAATCGTTTTAAAAAATTAGCAACAGTTTATTAGACACCAGAGAGCTGTGCTGTTGTAATGTTGTTTGATAAGTGTGCAGACACAAGTCAGAAGTGATAAGTAAATGTTGGTTGGATTAGAATGGAATAGAATAGCCCTTTTATTGTTATTGTACATGTAAGGTAAAATTAAAGGTGCTTAGTATATATACAAACTTAAATGTAAATAGTATACAAAACAAGAGAAAGACACATATTGGAGAGCAAAGTGTTTGGAAGCAGTGCAAAGGATCTGGTCTGAGTATAGAGCCTGTGTGTGAGTGGCCTGAGTGATGAGGGTTACTCAGACCATGGCTCAGATTAATGAGATGGGTGGGCAGGGTTGGGGAGTGGATGGTGTTTTTTAGCAGTCTGAATGGCCCAGGGGAAGAAGCTATCGGTGAGTCTGGAGGTGGTGGGACCGGATTGATCTGAGGTGAGGATGAGAGGGCAGCAAGTCAAACAGGTGGTGGGCGGGGTCAGGAGATGTTGAGGTGATGGCCTCCTGGGGTGGCAGAGGGCAGCCAATGATCTTTTGGGGGGCATTGTTAATTACCCTCTGCGCAGCCTTGCTGTTCTCATTTGTGGCCCCTGCGTACCAAACACCAAAGCAGTAGTAGAGCACGCTCTCCACTGAGGAGTGGAGCCAGCAGCAGCTTCCGGTCCAGGTTATTCTTTCTCAGGACACGGAGGAAGTTCAGCCACTGCTGAGCCTTAATAAGGTCAGCTTATTAAAGTTAGGTCAGCCTATTAAGATTGCTGTTGTGACTTTAATGGAAAACTGACCAAAGTACATAGTCAGGCATGAAGCCAGAATTTTCAGCTGCCTTCAGGCTAATGGAAAGAAGCGTCTCAGGCTGCTGTGATATTTACAGGATTATAAATAATAGAAGAGGGAACAAACACATAGTGAAGTCTGTCTTCTTTATATAGCACATTAAAAAAACCCACTAAAAAACAAATGGTTAATCAGAAGTGTTCCAGTTCAGGCAAACCCCTTAACTCACACACACAGCCTGAAAATGCTCAGTGATATTCTCCTGCTGTATACTTAATACCATTTTCTTTATTGTGATTGACTTTTTTTTTTAAAAAAAACATCAATGTAAAGATACCACTTCAACAGTGCTTTGTTTGTAATAAGTGTTCATAGACAGCAGAAGTATAGTTTATGTATTTCCTGTTGTTGATAGGTGCAGGTATGTGTTGAATTACTATGTGCCCTACTGAGTTTTCACTGTATTTATCTAACAGTGACAACAGTTCCTATTGTTATCCTATTGTTACAACAACCAAAAATGGCTAAAATACAAGTGAATATTAATCTGATACTATTGCTTTTAAAGCAGTAAATCTCCTCCTGAAAGGATGCTCAGCTCACTACACTTTGGTCTATATTCTGTTTTCCCTGCAGGCCTGGTGACAGAGTTCAAGTCACAGATGATTCCAATGAAGACTGGTGGAAGGTAGGTTTTATAAAATAGACTCTATATTAAAATGCACCAAAGTGTTATCTATTCACTAAATCATTCAGAAGCATTTTTTTTTACTTTCTTTTTAACTGAGCCAGTGCTTTTCTAAATAAAACATTATTTACTTATTAGTACAAATCTCCAGGCTTTCTATATTCATTGAAATCACACACAAATAGAACCCTCAGCTCGACATTTGAGCTTCCTTTAAAGGCGGTGCTGTTAGGTCGCAGTGAAAGAGTTGAAGGTTGAGCCCTGAAGTAAGGCAGGTGTGACTGTTAGCAGAGCTAGTTAACATGATGAAGAAGAGGACAGATTGCAATCTGTGTTTTAATGAGACGGCAGATGATTTTAACCTTCATCTGCAGAAGGACAGACAAGTGTTCACATAACAAAACATCGGGGAAAAGTAAAAGCTCATCTTACCCGACATGGTGGCAGCAGAGGAACTATTTTTTTCTGCAGATGATTTTAATTATCTAAAAAGCCTCAATTAAATTAATGAAAAGATCATCGAGGGGCTCAGTTATAATTTTATACAAATAAATATTTGTTTTATATTTTCCTTATTAAATAGTTCAAACCACTTACTTCAGAAAACGATATTTGTGACTTGATTTAAAAGACGATACAATTGCTTATTCAGAATGTGTGTAAATGTCTTCAGGGCAGACTATTAACAAATAAACACATGGTGCTACTGTTATTTCAACAAAAATTACAACCACCTTCCAAAAGAGATACTTACACTCTGCAGAAATCTACTGTTTCCCTTTTTTACATGGTTTCAGTTTAAGCAAGGGCGCAGCAAAGCCAGCAAAATGGATACATTTTGAGTTGTGCGACTTCAGTACTCCTGGGTTTTGCATGCGTGTGTGCCAGAGTCTCTGAAGAGAATAGCAGGGGATTAGGGCTTCACAAATACAAAACTGCTTTTTGGTCTAGTGGCTGTGTTGCTAATTAGGGAACATAAACTCCTTTTAATTTCAGATTTATTGCTAATTGTGATGGTTCATTCAAATGCATTTTTCTTATTGTGGTAAAAATGTGATATGTATTTAAGGAGTGCAGAGGAAGCTGCCTCTGAGTAACCTATTCATGTTGGGACATAAGCGGGAATGATTTGAAATAATTTACCTTAAGCTAGTGAGCAAAGTTTAGTGAAAACCACGTGAGTGAGATCTATTTTTATACTACAACCAATGCAGAGCTTTTTTTTCCCCCCTCTCTGTTTAGACTAACAGGCTAAATGTTTGTGTATGTGTGTGTCCTTGGTTGGGTGTGTTTGCCAGGGGAAAAGCAGAAACAAGGTGGGATTTTTTCCGGCCAACTTTGTGCAGCGTATCCGCCCTGGCGAGAGGGTGTGGAAGGTCACCACTGGTTTCCACGGCAACCGAGACAAAGGCCAGATGACTGTGAAAGAGTCCCAGGTGAGACTGTAAAATACACACGGTTTCTCTTGCACGCTGAAAGCCTTTTAAAAATCTATGCAAATTAATGCAAAAAACTGCTGAGATTACAGAAGACTGCATGTTATGACCTTTTTTTTGCCTCAAGTCCAGAAACTCGCATTTATTTCATTATTTTTTTAATTTCACTTGCCCTTCCAACTGCTTCATTGTCCTCTCTTCTCACCTTTCCTCACCCTCTGACTCTCCCTCTGCAGATCTGTATCGGGAAGAACGAGGATATTGACGGTTTCCTCCGGCTGAGCAGCGGGAAGAAGAGGGGCCTGGTTCCTGTGAATTGTCTGCTAGAAATATGATGGTGCTGCTTTCGCCTTGACCCTCATTTTGTTACAGGAGCTTGCAGTGATGGAGGAATACTCAGGAGTGTTTAGCCAACACCTCACTGACCACCAACCACCCGCCTCCATCTTTAAAATGTGGCAGTGAAAGCAGTGTGAGTGGAAGACAACGTTGCTTTTTGCTGCAGTTTAAGACTTAAAGGATGCAGGGGCTTCCTTGCAGTTTAATTTGAGCTACTTTTCTTGTAGCACAGCTTTCCTTTTTTTTCTTTATACCCTCACAAATGAAATGTAGCATTATGTGGAAGAGGATAAGTGTGCAGAAAGTCTGGCTACCTCAATAGCCATCTCCATTGGCCATCTGTTTGCGAGACAGAAGAGAGGACTTTTTAATTATGATGTCGAAGCTTGTCCAAGCCTAAAGAGACATTGTAAGCAAACTGTCTTAATTTCATTGTTTTTATAGAGGAAACGAGACATTGTGAAAGTCTGTAGCTGTTTATTGTGGTGCGTTTTGCAAACACTCTGTTTGGTTGTTCGTTTGCAACCCTGTTAAACCGCCTGAATTAGATTTTAGCTGATACTTTAAACCATATTCGGATGTTTGAACTGCAGCTCTATATGAGCACATTTTAAATCATGATATGAATTGATGATATGGATATGTGTCGCTCCTGCTCTGACTAGAAAAAGATTCAGGTATTACATAATGTAAAAATGTAAGTCTTCTCGGCTACATCTTTTATTAATGACACACACAGATGCTGAGATTTTTACATTTCAGGCTGCTCTCCGGTGATTGGAATATCGTACATCTGTGCTCTTCACAGCTCCGATGTGACAAATGCTTTGCGTGCACCTCGGGGAGTTTCTACGTCAGTGTGCCCTTCAGTCGCGCTTTCTTTACACACACAGATTTTATAATTCACTCTGTTCAGTGTAGCGTTAAAAATCAACCACTAGAATCTGCTTTCTGTCATCATATATACACCAAGCCATTTCTATCTGTATGTAATGTCCTGTAATATTCGCTGTCATATCTAGTTGTGCACTTCAGCATGATGGATGGTGTCACTGTTAGGACTTTTTGATGTGCTTGCTTTTCCTCCTGGGCAGAGCAGAGCAAAGAAGTAATCCAGGAGGATTTATTAAACTCTTCCAACGTTTAGTCTCTCAGACACTCAAAAGTTTAATTTAGTATAAATCAGTGGCAAGTTTCTCCCAGCACACCTAAGTGGTAAGTATTAATGAGAGACCAGGGTAAGGAAAAACGACAAAATCACCTCACGACACTTGGTTTAATGCTCTGTCATTTAAAAAACAATAAGGCAGTGATGGACTGCCTTGGTTTTGGCAATAACTGTAAATACAATTATGACAGTATTTGTAAATAGCCTTAAAAATATTGTATATAATGGCTCTGAATAGCACTCTGGTTAAGAGGTTTGCAGCTATTCAGGAACCAACTAAGGGCATTAATTTCACAGTTACAACTTACAAGAAATTACTATTTAATGTCTTACTTACCTATGTATGCATCTCTTTGCTCAATTAACAAATACCCCTGTCAGCACAAGTCTTTTCAGATACTATGCACAACAGTTCTAGTCACTCACCTTATTTTATACTCTGCTTATTTCCAGTGTATCCACACGCGTGTCGGTGTGCTTTTGCAAGGATTTGAATTTGGACTTGCTTTTACATCTTGAATTAGTCTGTACCATGCTACTCTTAAACATTATCCTCACCGACTAGAACCAAAATTGGCTCAGGATCAGTATATCCAGGTGAATCTCAAATCTAAATGCGCACTACCAGGCTAGTTCTCTGCATGGCTAGCTGCTCTGTGATCTTCACAGCTCTCAATAAAGTTAAATGAACTCTAAAATGTTGCGTCTTTTTGTCTTTGTTATCCAATTTTGTGCTTCTTGTTTCTTTTTGAAGTCGACAATAGCTGTGGAGAGTAATGATTTGGTTGTACAATCTATTTCTCTGCAAATCTGTGGTTTTATCACTAAAGGCGGCAAATTGCTGCTTTAATTTTGTGCTTTTGACTTTTGCCCAAAATTCTCAGTCTTCTCATTACATTTATATTTATCACTAAATATCGTGGACTCTTATTTTGAAATAAAGATTAAATATAGCTGTATTTTAACTGGTGCTTTAGGAAGCATTTGGGTCATTTCCTGAAGAAGTAGCATAGACTGCACATGAAAAATTAATTCAGCGCTGTTACAAAGAGGCATCAACATCACAGGCATGTTGGCCTGGTCCTCTTGTCTTAAATTTCCATGATTTAGGTGTCGCTCAGCTGCCCGTGTTGTTCAATATTTAATAAAATAATCAAATGATTATTAGATAAAGGTTTATAGTAAACTGTAACTGTCATTGCTAGCAGCTCTGTGAGGCAATGATTTTAAGAAAATGCTAACAAGCTTGTGTTTATAATGGATAGCCTTAGTGTGCTACATTAGCTAATTTCTAGAAAACTCAAGACTAAAGCCAATGGGAAGGCTGCCAATTTTGGAGAAATTTTGTAATAAATCCAAGAACTGGACACAATTTTGCCCACCGAAGTGGGCTTCGACTGCTATTAAGAGAAGAAGACAGGAGTAAATCCATTCAATAGTTGTTGGGTTTTTTATAGGAGTGTTACATAGAAAAAGCAACCTAACACTCATTAGATTAGCTTACATGCTCTGGTGACCACTGGTACTTGCTGAGATGTTTAATCAAGCCATCCATGAAGACAATATGCCTTTTAAAAAAAGAGAGAGGAAAAACTTAGATATTTTTAACCCATTCCATCTATGGTCTTGTTCTGTAATATAAAGCATTTATTTAAAGCTAAAAATTTTGACTTTAACATCACATTCACTGAATAATCTTGCACATAAAATTTATACCATTCATCCAAACAGAATTTTTTCATTCAAGGCCACATCGTTGAAGTACATCGAGAGTTTTGATTAAGGTGACAGTCCAGTGTCTAAGATAACTGCTTGTTCTTAAACACCGTCAATAATGTGATTAACTCCCAATAAAATGAATTGGCGATGGAGGGGCTGCTGGCCAACTATATACTAAGCTGGCACAGAGAGTGTTGTATGTCCATGAATGTGTTACGCGTGTTCGTGCATCCCTGCTGTAGAGCCAGGAACATTTCTCAAACCATGACCCAGTTCTGTTATCAAACTGGATCAAATGTGATTTTCATCTCTGCAGAGAAGGAGACTGAAAAGTCTGCGACTGGCAGTACATCAAGCCACACATACATTTCATAAAAATTGCTGACTCTGGTGCTCTGACACTGCTCTCCGCTTACTGTATCGCTCTGCTCTTGCTCGCTTTCATTATAATGAGCTGAGGAAGTTGAAGCCTTTTTTGAAATTCTCTTTGTGTGGCTCGAGCGGCAACAACAAGCAGAGGATGCAGAGCTTAGTGGCCGTGTCTTCCTTAACAAATCATTTTCACTCTTCTTTCACGCAACATCCATCAACATCAACGCTTGAAGTGTTCAGTTTGGGCAGCCATAATTCTACACCACGTTCATAAAAGAAACTGCTCCTAGCCCCAGAAAATGATATGAAATGGGTCATTAAATGTTTGATAGGTTACACAATCATGTCTCATCCTGTAGTTTTCACACTTACTTCTATGCATCTTTTGAAAATGAGCAGCAACAGCAGCTGGGCAGATGCGCAGCAGGGGCGATGAACACACAGGGCGTTGACAGGAAGAACGAATATAACAACAATGTAAATTCTAGACGAAAATCCAAGCTCAAAATAGCAATTGATAATAAAAGCAGGCAGGAGAAAAGGAATTGCACTGTCAGTGGAAAATAAAGCTTTCTGGCGCTTGCTGACACCTTACAAACCCCTCATCAAATACACAAAATAAAAATAATCTCCAATCCCTCACTTCCACTAAGTCTACAGGCGAGGATATTAACATATGAATCTGTGGAAGGATTGCACCATGAATTGATCACTTCAGTTTATGAATTACACATTTTAACAGCCCACCTTGTGGATGTAGTTCAGCCAGTCAGCTCAAATGGTGCACATATATTATGTAAAAATTGCACAAAGTGGTTTCTTGAGCTGGGGATGAGGTTTATGAAGAGCTCACTGGCGGTGTAGCACAGAAACAAAGTGGCCAAAGTGCTCACACCTATATTTGCTTAAAAAAGAAAGTTTCTTGAAGGCTCTGTGTAGAGAACAGTGAAAAAGTAAGTACACCCCATGATTCAGGAGCTAGTAAAACCACCTTTGGCAGCAATAATGTAAAGTAATTGTTTTCTGTATGAGTTTATTAGTCTCTCACTTTGCTGTAGAGGAATTTTGGCCCACTCTTCTTTGCAGCATTGCTGCAGTTCATTAAGCTGTATGGACATGTGTTCATACACAGCACCACAGCATTTCAGTTGAGTTAATGTCTGGACTTTGACTGAGCCATTGCAATTCTTCCATTGTGTGACCCAGTTTGCTTCAGTTGTCCGACATGTCTTCACATTTGACTCTGTAAAAACTTTGGTATACAGAGGAAATCCAGCTTCATTTGTTGACCGCAACGTGCCTAGGTCATGTGGCTGGAAAACAAACCCAAATCATCACTCCTCTACCACCATGCTGGACAATTGATATAGGCCAGCTGTAGACTAGGATGTAGGATTTATTTATTTATCGAAAATTATTTAGGGTTAGACTTTGGAACCTCCTTCACATAAACCTTTTTAGCAGTTTACAGACAGCATGAACTTTTGTATGAACTTTTGAATTAGTGTGTAAAACACCTTTACAAACAGTGGCTTGTGTTTAAATTTGAACCCTATTTACACTCACATTATGGCTCTTTAGCTACTAAATGATGCACTGTGGTTACAAGTGAGTTGCTGTAATGGTATCTATTGGTGCATCAAGTGCTGAGAAATTTCCACTTAAAACATTTGCAAATGCAAAGCTGATGGTATGTTTATGTTTTCTGATTTTTCTGAGCTTCCCACTAAAAGGAGTATGCTTGTGGTTATGTGAATAAAAAATAGGCTGCAGATTATAGCAATTTTAAATGAAAAGACAAGTAGCCTTGGTTTAAGCATATTCAAATAGCAAAACTCACTGCTTTCAAAGAAGAACAAAAAATAAAAATATGTACAGCAGTCTTACAAATCATTAAAAATGTAATAACGGCATGCCTGTCGTGTCTGTTATGTTTCTTCCCTCCTCTTTGTCATATGCAGTCAACACCCCATTGTTAAAATCGTGTTTACATTCAGACCCAAAGCCAACTGCACCATTAAAAATGGAGAAGGTACACGGAGGCTGCATGTTTAATGCATGGTCTCATCTCCTGGCACTGATGCTACCTCCGCTTTTTCGGGATGCTGCTTGCACAAACGCACTTTTAGTGACAGGAATGAGCATCACATGGCAACGTCCTGAGGTAAAAGATGGTACAATGAGTTCAAGGGCTTTAAGTCTAGTGGAAAGTCTCAGAGTAGATCTCAGAGGTTGAACAGGACAGACAACGTAGGCCTGAGGGTGACACATGAAAGCTGTCTTTGAAGCATGCTACACTGGGAATGGTAGATTTAAGGAATCATATATGCGCCTTTGCCTCTATTGACAAACTATTTCAGGGAGGCCCTGGGTGATTAACTCGCTATTCTTGTACATAATGAAAAAGAAATCAAGCAAGTTTTATGTATGAGGAATTGATTAAGCATTAAACCAGCACACTGTGAACAGTTTCCATAATTGTCCACGGCATATAACCCCGAAATGACCACCTACCAGCCCCTCACAGCCAGACCACGTGAATGATTGTATTTATAGTTACATCTTTTAAGTGTAATGAAAATAAGGAATGCATAATCTGTTTAAACTACAACAGAAGTTTCTATTAAAAAAATACTTTCTGGTTGTAGCGTGGCTACCTATCTCCCCCAGACCTGTGAGCGGGGGTAAATATCTGTATTCCAGATGGCTGTTTCTCTGCTTATGACAGATGTTTCTCTGAATTAAGCCCATGACACCAAATGAAAACACAACACTGTGTTCCACTCTTGCAGATCCACCCCACCTCCAAACCTGTTCTCAGGCTCTTGCTCCATGCTGTCACTCCACAGCTGCATGGTGTAAGAGGATTAAACTCCACAGCACTTCACCCAGTGCACTCTTTATTCAGTGATGACAATCTCTTTTTTTCCCTCCCTCTCTTACCTTTCTATATTTAGCCTTCAGGCTGTAATGTAGCTTTGATACGACTGGTGTCATAAAGACATGGTAAAAATAAAGGACACCCTCTGTTGAATTTAAAGTTTTTACCCCCAGGACTTAATAAAATAATCCTTAGCAGGTCAGTTACAGCGTGTTATTTATTTATTTAACAAACTGTGATCCAAAAGGTTGAAACAGTGTGTGAAAAGCTAAGTACTTTCTCCAAAGTGAAGATTTTTGTCTATAATTCACAGAACCATGTTTGTAGTAAACCAAACACAACATATCTGTCACAAAACGGCTGTGTGCAGGCAGGAAAAGGACCCAAACGCAAAACTCACTGAGACAAACGTGAACTCAAAAAACTGCTTTATTGCAGGCGTGGAGATGAAGCAAACACAAAAACTAAAGTGGGAAACTAATAATAACAAATTCATGGAAGACACAGGGAGCATAACACACAGCTGCTGTGGAGGAAGTGACACTGACAAAGAGAAACACGGGGCTTAAATACACTGAGGAATAACGAGGGAATGAGACACAGGAGGAGAGCACAGCTGGGAGTGATTAGGCAGGACGACACAAGAGAAGCAAAACTGGAAACACTGACATGAGACACAGACCTTCAAAGTAAAACAGGAAACACACTGACTGAACTTTAGACACGTAAACTTGACAGACTGGGGAGACGGAACATTGGGACCTGAAACATGGAACAGAAAGGCACAGTAGACACAACACTGAACACAGGAAAGCCATCACACAAAACCTAACAACTAAATCCTTGACAACCATAACTGAAACCTAGGGAATTTATAAACCATATTATAAATCAAATTATAAACCATAATATAAAAATACAAGAACTCAAAATGCTGGGTCACAAAGCTCAGAACCGTGACAATTTCAGCACAAACACCTCCACCAACTGTGAAGCACGGTGATGGAGGCATGATAATTTGGGTTTGTTCTGGAGCCATAAGACCTGGGCACCGTGCAGTCACTGAGTTATTTATTGTTTATAGATAGATAAACAACTGACAACTAAAGCTTGGTAAAAACTGGGTCATGCAACAGGACAACGATCCCATTCACACCATCAAACCTACAGCAGAAATGCATAAATGAACACCAGCAAACCTCAATGACCTGAAGGAATGCTTTTGATTAACTAACTGGTGTTCTGTTATTTTCTATGCTGTTCTTGGCTATTAAAGGTTTCCAAGGCATATGAATCCTTTATGTAATAAAACATGTCAGAGCTTGGTTTTAACTAGTTGCTCTGCTTTGCTTGCAGCACTAAGACTTAAGAGCTTTTTGATCCAAGATGATTCCTGCAGTCTTCTGCAGTCGTCATCTCAGCTGGACAGCTGTAATGTTTCTCTCAGCCAAACATGAGTGCATTGCCACAGGTCCTCTTTATACCTCAAGTCCTAACCTCAGCCCTCTCTGCCTTTAAATGTTTTCCTAATCCTGCATGCTCTAAAATCTTAAAAGCATACTTCAAAATCCATTAAGTCGCCGAGAAAAGGATTTAAAATCCACAGGACGAGTTTTCTTTGTGCTTTCTCTCCCCATGCTCTCCCTCACAGTGCATTTGTGCATCTGAAAATATAAATTTTTTATCTACTCTGCCTCACATATATATATATATATATATATATTCTCCATTCTGTGACATTCGTTTAGGTCTATATTTTCAGATGAAAATACGTCACAGAAGCATCTATTGTTTGCAGGCAAGCCTTCAGTTTAGTGCTATTCCCACAAACGATGCTGTAAAATGTTTGGTCCTGCTACAAATAGGATAGACAAATTTATTCCATTCAGTTTAATGTGTGTCACAGACTTTGGGGTGTGTGGCTTCACAGTGCAGGGATTAGAGGATAAGTAGGACTGCTCTGTTTTGTTAATGATGCTTTGCTTGCTATCTGTTGCAGCTTTTTTCCTATCCTTGTCCAAGTCAACAACTCTGTTATGACAAACAGAAAGATGAAAAAGGAGAAGCTATTCAGCAGGCTGAAGAATCGGCTATACGGGGAAAGAGCTGGAGAGCTAGCCTTGCCTGGTATGTGTTTGCAAAGCTTCTAAGAAACAAAGGGACAGGAATGGCAAATAAGGATCTAGATAGAGGACAAAGCAGGAATGAAACTAGATTCAAATCATAAAAGACTCAAAACTCTCTGACTTTCATCAGTCATCACTTCCAAACAAACTCTTTCCTGAACTGCAGTCAACACTTTCAAATGAATCACTAAGTTGTGCTCACTTCCATGAGTTGACGTGTTCTCTAATGACTGAAACTGATTTTCTCCAGCATTCAGATTTATAAAATTTACTTTACTAATGTTACCCGGCTGGCGTTTTCTGAGTCAGCTTGTTTTGCGTGCTTATTTTTTTTCTTCTTCTTGTTCTAATGAGTCCATCTGGCCCTGAACACAACGATTTTCATACTTGGAAAAAATTGCTCCAAAATTATTTTGATGCTTTATGATTTTTCTCATCCTCATTTGACCTTTTCTGCAGCTCCAAACCTTATTCTCTAATCTGAGCCATTGTTGGTGCTGGCCTGTTGTTTACCTCAAGCTTTCAACCAGCTCCCTCTTCAAAGACTTCTTTTCTTCCCATCCTTAAATTTGTTCATTTCTAAACTGCAATATGTAACATATGTTTCTTCTGTAGATACTGTATCTCCCCTGGGGGGACTCCAGGTACAAATTGCTAAATGGGTTTAGGGCAGCAACAAATCCCTGTTAACATTTTGTTTTTAACTAAACACAGAATTCATTAAATTGCACAGATTTCTTGCAAAATGTGAGAAGATGAATCATCTGAACACTCAGCAGAAAACGGTTCCATTTTGCATTTTAATCAGTTATTGATAAATGACTTTATCTGACTCATTTATCATCAAATGAAGCTTTTAGTTTACTGCAGCTCAGATTCATTTTCCCCCAGTTTTGCTGTTAAGCTCTGTTTTAACTTGAGCTTTCCCTATTTTTTCCAAATTATAATTGACAATTATATTTGTGCCTGATTGACTCAGAAGAAGAGCAAGTGAGGAGCTGCAGGGAAATTGACATACAAGCATACACTCAAAGACCGCTTTATTGGCTACACTTTGTTATGCTAGTCCCAGGTTGGACCCCTTTTGTCATCGGACATCAGCCTTAATTCTCCAAGGAATAGATTCAACAAGATGCTACAAATATTCTTTAGAGCTTTTGGTTCATGTTGACATGACAGCAAAAAAGTATATCAACAAAATATCCCTCACACCATCAGTAGCCTGACCTGTTGATATAAGGCAGAATAGAGCCATGCTTTCACATTGAACAGGAAACATTTTTCCATTCTTCTGCTGTCTGATCCTGAAAACTTTGTTTGAATCATAACCTCAGTTTAGCTAACAAGAGTAACAACCAGTGCGGTCCTCTGCGGCTGTTACCAATCAGCTTCAAAGTCATAGATGCACTTCGGCATCTGTTTGATATAAACACTGGTTATTTATCTTACTGTCACCATCCTATCAGTTTGATGCAGTCTAGCCTTAATTCTCCTCAACAAGGCTTTTCCCCCCAAAGAAGTGCAGCTCATAGGATATTTTCTCATTCTTGGGTCATTCACTGTAAACTCTAGATATGGTTCTGTGAGGAAATCCCAGCAGAATAGCAGTTTCGGAAATAAAGCCATCCTGATCCTCGGTTTGAACTTCAGCAGGTAGTGCTTCCACATGATTGGCTGATAAGATATTTGCATTAACAAGCATTTAAACAGCTGTGCCTAAAAAAAAAATTTTTAAAAAGTGGCTGGTGAGTGTATCATGTGCTGTATATGTTTTTCTTGAAGGCTAGCATTTTACATTAATCCTGGTTTTCCACAAGATAAGAAACAGACAAGAAATAAACACAGAGAAGAAGAGTAAGTGTGGCACAAATGACTAAGAAAAGGGAAGTAAATGGTTTTGTCAAAACAGCAGTGGTGTCAGTTAGCACCACTGAGATTTCTCTCTCATATTTGAATCTAATTTCTTATCAAATTACAGACTGCAGCCTACAGTCTGCTTGATGTACACTGACCTCTAACTGGACACCTGAGAACCCGGTCTCCATATGTAATCCTACACTACGGTTCACAGAGCAAGAAAATCAATAGATTAGTTAGAAGGCATATAGAGGACATTCCCAGGTTAAAATAACTACAGTGTTCAAAGTGAGTCAGGTGTCCTAGCAGTAAAATGATATAAAAGTTTTAGTCTAGTGCTGGCGTTCCGGGTTCTGAAAACTGAAGAAAATGAATCATGATCTCTCCGTTGCTTGTATCTGCCTTTGGTCTGATTAGACGCCATTTGGAAGTGTTTGATTTGAGTCTTCAGACAGAAATAATTTCAAGGAGAGCTCAACTGTCATATATCTGGTGTAAACGAAACAACAGAACACTTGTGATGATGCCAGCTTGCACACACCAAAAAATTAAAGTCAAACTGTTCAACCTGCTCTTTTCAGGAGCAGCGGTTGACTACTTTCTACTTTGTATACACAGGATCCAACTGGATCATCAGCGCAATTACTCTCATCCTAATATATTCCAATTTCTTTGATTCCTGATGTATTTTAATATTGAGCTTTGTCTGGATATCACTAAATGAGTGTACGGTACAGTGAAAGTGTAAAAGAGTAACTCCTGGTGTTAAGAAGACAGGCCTGGGGCATATCTGTAAAAGATCAGCGCGAGTGCCTGTCTGATTGATCTGTATCAGTGAGCACTGTTACAGTAATCCCTCCTATCAATCAGCAAACGAGAATGAGAGAATTAAAGCTCCTGAATTTTCCCCTCATGCTTTGTTTCTCTCAGTCTATAAACCAGAGTGATTAGGTAATAGAGTGCACTGAACATGTGGGAAGAGAAAATAAAAAATAACATTGAAAAGAATTAAAAAGATTGACAGAGGATGCTGAGGTCAACATTTTATATGTGACAGTGCTCGTGAGGATGACCGACAGTTTAGTATGCCGCAAAGAAGAGAAGACAGTGTAAGGAGGGTAATCAAAAAGGCAAAAGCAAAGTAATTCATTTAGTCATTAGATAACTGTTTTTATATTTAAAAATAATCTTCCTTTAATCACTTTCATCTCCTCATTTCATTTGTTATTAAAGCCCTCCTGAACTCTTGAGTGTGCTCCATTTGTTTTGCCTGGGTTGAAGGCCAACTGTAATAAAGAGTGCTGCTTGGTTTCAGCTCATATTCCTCTCCTTATCTAATCCCATTAAGGCTCACGCTTCAGGAAATAGGAGTGCCTCCTGGTAATGAAGAAATACATTAACGGAGCTGCAAAATGGCCTCGCTGTACAAAAGTCTGTTTTCTCCTTCAGTAATCCCTACGACATATTCCTGCAGAGCTCCCGTTTATTTATAAAGATCGTTTTGTCTGTGCGGAGCAATTTGGTAATGACCGCATACAGCTGAAGTGCATTTTAAGTGAAAGTGTTGTGCATAATGCTAGTTTGTGAAAAAATTAAATTGGGATATCAAGGCAAGCAGGTGAATTATGCTGTGTAAACCTTTATTCCAGCTACTCAAGGCCTTTGAAACCCAGACTTAAGATGTGAGGGCTCTTCAATGCCAGCTTCAAAAGCTTGAGTGTCGCATTGTTTATGCATGAATGTCAGTCACAAACATAGCAGCTTGAGAATAAGGAGGAGGTGGCAGAAAATTTTAAGTGAAGTGTTTGCAGTCCAAGAAAGTCTACAGGGATTGTTTTTTTATTTTCTAGATTGCTGTGTTAACAATGATCTGAAATGATGAATCTGTTTTGGATAGTAAAAACTCCTCTTTCTCTGATGCACGCACAGCAGCCTGTCTGCCCCAGTTACCACTGGATGCATCTGCAGACACTTCAGTAACACCTTCTTCTGCATGCATGAAAGATGAAATCCTTCAAGGCTCGAGCAAGAAATAAGTGGATGTCTGGAGTGTCAGTAGCACAGGTTTAATGTGGCTAACAGTGGTTGTCTGAGCTTCTGCTGCGTCGGTGCCTGCTTTCAGGAAAAGCAAAGCAGGAAAAATTATTTATAATAGGAAGCTTTTACGGAGCAGGCCATTGAGTATTAAATAATCCATGAGGTGCACGGGTTGCTTTACAAAATTAGTGTACTTTGTTATAGAATTACAGCCAGTTAATGCAAACACATTCCTAACAGGCCATCTTTAGAAAAATCCAATATGGTGAGGGCCTCCTGTGACGTAACCCTGCTCCTCGCTATCAGCAGAGTCTGCATGACATCCAACCCCAACTTCAGATGTCCATATTCTAAGGGTGAATATGACTTGAGAACATTTGCCTCAGAAAGGCAGTTACTATTATTTTTAAAGATGTTTCAGGAGTTGCTTTATAAAATATGCATTTCAACAGTGGCTAAATTGTTGCTGCTTCTACCTTCCTAAAAATGCACAAATGCTTGCGGTGCTTTAACTTTATGAACACAAATTGAACTGTAAGCTGTATGTGGAAAATCTTTGTGTTTGTTGTTACTAAGTTGCTTATTTGACATTTTTATATTACCAGTTAGTTTCTGTTTAAGTTTCTCACAAGCAGCTCAGGAATACTGCACTGTATGGTCTAGTTGCTGATTGAAAATAACCATTTTTACCAAACAGTTCTTTCTAGTTACATACACAGGGATATATTTGGTACTCTGCTGCCATCTGTTGGAGTGTTTAGAACACTACCTCAAAAGTATAGTCTGTCTTTTCATAGCATTATTACAATATATATGGCCATATTAAAAGAAGAAAAAGACTTCTCTCACCCCAGCTTATTCAGTTATATATAAATTATAATCAAAATAAAATGTTTCCCAAAGTATTCTTTTAATGTCAAAATTGTTTTTAAAGTCAAAGCAACAACAGTACTGATAATATTTTCTCTTATCCAAATTTATTAACAACAAAAAGCTGATCCTCACAAGATTTTAATACATTTTAGATTCACTTCTTTGTAGTTTCCTCCTCCTTTGACAAGTTCTTGATGATCTCTTCTTTCTTGGCCTGGAGGCGCTCTTCTCTGCGTTTGCGGGCTTCTCTTGTCTTTGTGCGCCGGGCCTCGGCCTGGTCACTGCAGGACAGAAACAAATTAATTTCAGTGTGTAAATGTTGCTGCGCTTGAAGTGAAAAATTACAGAAAAGAAAAGAAGTGAAAACATACGCCAGGAGCTTCTTGCGAGCCTTGTCAGCCTTTAATTTGTGAATGTGCTCCATCAGGATGCGTTTGTTTTTGAAGACATTTCCCTTAGCTCTTAGGTAGAGACTGTGGTACCTGGTGGACACAAAACATTACTCATCTATCGATGAAAGTGACATAACACCGTCTAATTCAGCACTGACATTCACTCTTACATGTGCCTGTCAATTTTTTTAGACTCCCTGTAGCGACGAAGAAGACGTCGCAGAATTCTCATGCGCCGCATCCATGACAACTTCTCCGGCATACGAGCATTGGCTGTACCCTTTCTCTTACCTGGGAAGGAAATTATATCACTGAAATAAAACTCTTATCTTACTCCAAGTTCATACTGAAACTACTACTTGCAGGTTCTATAAGCAGTCCTTGAAATGTACACATGGCTTGATTTTTTTTTCTTTTCAAAAATAAGCAATCAGCAGTAGGGATGGATATCGAAAACCGGTTCTTGTTGAGAACCGGTTCCCACTGTTTTGATTCCGTGGAATCGTTAACAATTTTTACAAACGATTCCCTTATCGATTTCTGTAGCCTCGAATGACGTCACCACGTTGCGTAGCGTCTTTTAGACATGGCGGCTAAGCGGTACAAACGCTCAAAAGTCTGGTTATATTTTATGAAAAAGGATGACGACAGGGCAACTTGCAATACTTGCAAAGTAAAGATTTCATCAAAGGGAGGAAACACTACGAATATGCAAAAGCATTTGCTCGAAAAACGCGATTGCTTTAAATGAATGTCGTGTTTTTGATCCGCTCCGGACTAGCGAAGCTCAACCCAGCAGCAGCGGTAGCGTTTGGACGTCCTCTCCCGTTAATACTGCAGGTAACTAATCAACTAGCATCGCATATTATGTTAGCGCGATTTGCCTTATTACAAAAGCTGCTATTACTGTGCGTTGCATTTAGATGACCATCACCAGAGAGACAGACCGTCTGTCTG
>VUQR01031035.1:0-27342 GCA_015108515.1 Hemichromis elongatus
AATGGCGAGACAAAGCACCGAATGTGTCAAATGGAATGATAATGAGGTGGAGCTGTTGCTCCGAGTCACAAATGAGTTCATATTAATCTTCAACACGGCCACTAAAAACTTATTGACTGAAACTAAACTGAAACTGAGCAAACAAAACAACAAAACAACTGCGGTACGATGCCGTCTGACCGTCTTAGTTAAAGTGGTCACATGACTGCATCATATGACTAACATACGTCACCGGTTTAATAAAAGCTCAGTTTTTGCCGTCCACACTACGCGAAAACGCTGCGTTTTCAAATTGATGCGTTTTCGAGACCATTTCCAAAAAAGCTCTGTTTTCCCTCCGTCTCAGTGTGGACGGGAGGGCGAAACGGAGAAAAAAAGATGTGTTTTCAAACGAAAACGCATTAGTGTGGACGTAACCCTAGCCCCACCCTATCATGTGATTTCCTGAGGTCAGAAGACCCAGGATGTGAATGGGCGTTAAGGCGTTAAGGGATCTCAAAACTGGATTATAGATGGCAGACAGTTGGTGTTGTAAACCACCGCTTCTGTTCAACGATGGTCATTCACATTCGACATAGAACATTGGCATCGTTGAAAGAGTGACCTTTGTCTTTTAGATGCAGATGGACAGCTGAGTCTTGTCCCATCAAGTTGGGTCTTCTATGCTGTGCTCTGTGTCCCCTGACGATGGATCCAAGCTGGTGACGGTGGTTCCCAAACTCTTGGGAACCGCTAGTGTACGCGGCTAGGCTAAATGCTGCCCTCACTTGTCCGCACCAGAAAAACGAGTTAGTGAATAATATTATTCCTGAGAAGTTGTTATGACAGCTGTGTGAATGAATGCAGTTCTATTTTACCTTCATGTAGAAAAGAATAGTTGTATTTAGGCTGTCTAACTTGCATTCTGCACAGGCAAGTGGGCGCTAGCCCGCGTAAAAGAATGGCTAATGGTGCTAGCGCCATTAGTATTAGTCACACCTAGCATAACTAATATGGCATTGTATATGTGTAATGTTACACATTTCAGCAATATTTAGAAGATGATTTAAACAAGGCTTCCCAAAAAAAATTCCAGATAGTTCCATTGGACTTGCGTGCCTTCCAGACACGACTGCCTTTATCAAGATGTTTCCACATGTACAAATACTGTCACTCCACAGTCCAGCCTTACAAGTTGTATAATTAAAGGTTCTTCAGTGTAGAAATGCCAGGGTGTCATGCTGTAAGAGCCTCTCATGTCTCTCACCGTAACCAACTGGCAGGTAGATTCTCCAGGTGCAGTCACTGTTGCTAGGGTAGTTGCCAGGGAAACCGGGACTGAGAATCATGCCCTCCATCTCTTCCCGAATTCCACCACACTGAGCTGGAAGAGTCCAGACAAAGCATCTCATTAGCGTTCTACATTAAAACTATTTTACAAAACAATATGCTCAGTTGTCAGATTCATGAAAAAAAAAAGATGACCATCCTTTTACTGAGGCATAAAAGAGGTGAAAATTAATATTTGATGAACATTTAATACACCACAATTTTTTCACTCCAGTCAAAATAGTTACAGTTTGTATTAGCAGCAATAAAAAGCAATGTATTTAATGTTAAAGATATTAAAATTAAATAAATACTAATAAAGCTGTTAAACATTTTCCATCCAAAGATGCAGCAACTGGACAGGTTATCTCAGCCACCAATAAACTCTACAGCCACCTCTTACTTCTATTTTTCACATACGATACAAGATATGTGATTTAGAGGTGCCATGTACGGTATACTTTGCTGTTCTTCATCTTCCTCCTTTTATGTTAAACCGCTTATTCAATCAAAGCATTTCTTTGATTGAAATCAAAGACCAAGTCTCAAAAGAGATTAAAAAAATGCATGGAAATAATTAGAGGAAAAAAGGTGATGAGATCAAAGAGGATGAAAAGAGCAAGAGATCATGTCGCCGAGATGAAAGTACACTCCAGCTAGCGGTGAAAGAATTAGCTGACTCAATGAAAAAGAATGAACGAGGCACTGTTGGGAAGGGAATAAGGCAAACATAGGGGAGAAGATTAAGAAATGAATAGGACAAACAGGCTATGTGTCAAACAGAGAAAATCAAGGTGCTGTATCATTGTGTCTCTGTAAGGAACAAGTGAAGGGTTAAATGTAATCCTGCAGCAGTGAAAGTCTGAGGTAATCAGGAAACTGCTGATGCCTGTAAACACGATGAATCTCCCACCGACTTCAACCAATCATGGTGTGAGTTGGAACTAATTAGGGTATAGTAGGTTGCTCCAATAAGTGGAACCACTTTGTCAAGGTGTTCTAACAGACAGGAAACACTTAAAGAGAGGAGCCTTTGCAGTTACTTTGAGTGTGTTCGCTCAGCTTTCAAGGTAGCAATAAAAATTCACTTTAAAAGCTGCAAAAGCTTGCACAGCCTCAAGCACAAAGACAAACAATTGACTGCAACCTTTTCTTTTGCTGTCTTGTTTTTTATGATTTTTGATTGCGAACAACCTTGGGTGGAACTTTGTCACCTGCACTATATAATTTAATAATAAAGTAATTCATTTCAAATACTTTAAAAGAACAGCAGCCGGGTGATTCAAAGCGTGAGATCCCCAATGAATGGAAAAAGCTGGAATTTAGAAAAAACACAGGAAGCAAACAGGAGGGGGCAAGGACACAAGGAGCGAGTAAAGAAAGGCATTTTTACCTATGCAGAGAGGAGGCGGGTAGTTCCATCGTCTGACAGTTCCAGGCATACAAGTGATGTGCGAGTTCCCCTGTGAGAAGCGTCCGCGCACACATGCACAAAGACAAAAGTACAGGGGAGAAAAAAAAAAAAAGAGCAGGCAATGAATTAACTTGTTCGCCCCACTGTCACTCATCTGTTGCTCCAATTATTTGATCCTGCTGCTTTTCTCCGCATGACTTCATGTGGCGCCTAAAAGACTAAATCCATGTGAAGTGACAGAGAACAATAGCGGCATATAAAGAGCATCGTACAGAGCGAGAAAGAGTGTGGAAAAATTCAAAGCCGTTTCTGCATAGCCAAATGTGAAAAACCGAACTGGCATGTTCCAGAAAGTTTAACAGCACTTGCCACAATTCTTAGAAAATTGTCATGAAAATAGCTTAAAAATATCACATGTGCATGTTAGAACATAACAGACTGTTTAGAATCAGACAGCCAGGTCATAAGATGTCTGGTTTTTTACTCAGGTTAGCTCCTACCTGATTTTAGAATAAACCCATTGATTTATAATCTTAGAAGTCTGTGTCTATGACGTTTATTATGAAGGTATTTGTTCGGCTTGGAAAGACAAGTAGTGACAGAACAGTGATCCTGAAGCTGGAGATAAGTTGTATGCAAAGTCACATCTATACAGGATATCTGTGTTAAGACGTGACTGGGTATGTCTGTTGTCTGTTGTATTGTTGTTGTGCCTTGCACATGTTCTTCCTTCTTCTTTTCCTGCTATTTATTAAGATTTTGAGCATATGTACATACATATATGGATGTATGTATTGTGGTATTTCTTTAGTATATTGTCTGTCTTGTTAATGTCTGGAGCACTGTAACCTAAATAATTTCCCCTGGGGATCAATAAAGTATTCTGATTCTGATTAAAAGCAGAGAAAAAGCAGTCTGCCAGCTGATAAATATGAATTTAAAACATGGGAGAACTAAAAACTAATTTAATTAGAAATGCCATACAATTAACTTATCACACATTAATGATAAAAATAATGTGATTTGACGGGCAATGCTAAACATAAACGCACACAAAAAATATTTTTAATCTTTGTGAAGTTGATTGTTCACCTTTTTGTAACTCTGTCATTTTAACGAAACACGCCACCGCCACTCGACCAAGCAAGCTTACCGAATGAAGTCTACCAAAAGGAAAATGCTAAGCACAACCAGTGAGAAAATAGGAGTGACACAAATCCAACCTGGCATTTTTATGTGAGAACAAGGAGTGAGAAGTGACGGACACACATAGTCTCAGTGGAGCACCAATAGAATCTGTGTGAACTACTGTACCCAGTGTTCTCCTCTGATGTCACCATCTGTCTCCTGAAGGACGGATGACTTCAGAAGCACTTTTTTTTTTTAAAGGGAATACATAACTCTGATTTCTCAGCACACCAGCATCATGGCCTTCATATTATAGCTAGCAAACTGAGGACACTTGTCAACATGCTTACTTTGACTATGATGGTAAAATGGTTAATGGGAAGTTTAGAAGTATAAAACTGCTTTTGCAATACACACAACTAATCAGTTAGATAATGAAATTTAACTCATGCTTATCGTTATTATTTACATTTTATGAATCTACAACACAGCTTCACTGTTGGTTGTTATGCAGCCAATTGTGACTAAATGTGTCTGCAGCCCTAGCTGGCGGCAGCACCGCTGTCTCTGTGACAGGAAGTTGGTGGGAAAGCAGAAGGTAAGACAGATGACAGCTGTGCTAATCAGGGCAGCTCTTCATCTAGAAAACAGTTCTATTTGTGTCAGTGAAACTGAAATATAATGCTTGGCCAGAGCAATGCGTAATTATATTCTGCACCACCGTGTTTCTATTTACCAAAGGAATGCTGATAACGCTAGCACTGCTAATGCTAGCACTGCTAATGCTAGCACTGCTAATGGTATCGACACATATCGGAGTGTGTGCAAAGTACCACACATTTCAGTGATATTTAAAATATCTAATTATTAAAGAATCTGATTATCAGTTTGTGTGTTTAAGCTGCACTGTTGTCTGTGTGAATTTTAGTTAGTTTTCTCCCTACTTTTTGGTTTTTATCAACTAACCAATGTCATCAGCTGATATTAGCTACCGGCTACCTTTATGCTAGTATTTATAATGCACAGTGAATGAAAGTAGAGATATAAAATCACGCTTGAACCATGATATGAGAATTAATATTAAACAGTTGAATAGACACTGTCCACCAGGGGGCCCCTTTATTGTTGGCAACACACATGTCTGGAATGCCACAAATACAACAGTCAGTTGAGCCAATCAGAGCCAGACAGTTCAAATGAGTAAATAGACAATTACACATAATAAATGTTGGGGAAATCTGTTTTGTTTTGTTTTGTGTTTGAAATAAAGACAAGAGCTGAAATATTGGCTTTTTGAATCATCAGTATTGGTCTTAAAAATCCTATATCAGTCGTGATCTACTACCAAGTTAGCCATCTGGCCAGAACATCCCCTTTTACAGAACATAACACAGAACCCATACAAGGGACCTATTAAAGCTACAGCCAGGGTACTGCCTACCTTATTGCAAGCTTGCAACAGACACAGACTATAGAGAATAAAAGTGATCACTTGTAAGAAAACCTGAAATTAACTAAAATGGCCAGAAGACCAAGTCCATCTATTCAATTTCACTTTCGCTTTTTCTTCTATTCTACAATCCTGATATATCAAGTGCTGTAAAAAAAAAAAAAGGACTACAGCATCTGAACAAAAGCAGGACTGACAAGAGAGACACTATCAAAGGCGAGACCCATTTTTCGACGGTCATGTATGACAGAATTATATGAAAGTTAGAGAGTTTACCTGTAGCGTGTATCCTGGTTCACAATGGAATGATACCACGTTATTCATCTGAAGGCGCTCTCCAACCTTGATACCATTCATAGGAACTACAGGCTCTGGACAGTTAGTCAAAGACACGGCTAAGTGGATGACGAATGGAAACAAAAACAGGGAGAGGGAGGAAAAAAAAAGAAATATCAAATTACAATAAGAGAAAATATCAAATAAATCTTAAGAAGGAACAAAAACTGTTTGAAAAACATGTTTTTTTTTTCCCCCCCCACACAACTTACTTTTATATTCCAGCCTGAATCCGGCTGCAGACACGCTGATATCGGAGAAAAAGTGGAGGTAGAGTTGGTTGGAGGTGCTGTTGAGCAGAGCTGGGACCGTCGTGCCTTTGGGAGAAGATTAACAGTGGAGTTCAGGAATGCTATCTCCTCTATAGCTGCTAACTATGCACGAGTTGCAGGCTGAACAGCTGAAAAGCGCGATCTGTTAGCCGCACAATAGTACGACCTTTTGACTTGACACAAGACGAGAATTTATTCCAATATTTAAGCACGTGTTCAGCTGATAAAAACCAAATACTGTTCCTAAAGAGAGGAAAAAATATAACCTGATATTAGCAACTCAAACTAGCGGGCCACTTTTCTGTCATCTCTTTACTTCAGGGCAGATCTAACATTTACTTTCGGTCTTGTTCCAAGCATAAGTTCCCCGTTGTTGCATTCTCGCTCTGACAGGAGTCGCAAAGATACTGTAAACAAACATTTGCTTCAACTCCACAAAGAATAACATAACCTTTATCCAAAGGCAAAGATTTGTAGCAGATTAGAACTGAAACTGAGCTACACGTGGCAGCCATTTTTTCTAAAGAAATCTATGCTTTGGTTAACACAATATCTCTTCCAGACGTTAGGCTCTGCTCTGTGAAGAGTGATGAGGCTGTTTTCAAAATATGTTTTATGGCCAAGGTTGCACACATTAGACACACTGAGGAAAATAAAAGCATATATACAAATGCATATCCGGCAATACCCGAGAAGCTGCCAAGCATGGTGTCAGTGTTGTCGCCTCCGTCAAACACCTCCAGCGAATCCCAGTTCTGCTCTGTCACAAAGCTGATTACCTGGATCTGAGACAGGGAAGAGACAGGGAGAAAGAGGGGGCGGAAGAGGAACACAATTAGTGAAATGTAGACCAAAAAAAAAAAAAAACCTGTAAGGAAAGAAAGAGAGAGGGATGAGGGAGCAGATCTGGGAGCAGAATGGGCAAGTAAATCAGAATGAAGGAAAGAGCTGGAGATGTATGCGATGCTAGTTACTGTAGGTCCAGGACTAAAAACATGGTTATTTTAGGGTAAGGCCTGAATAAAACAGAATCCTGCTGCGTGATTAAAAGTCCAAGTATGAAAAAAATATATTTCTACATACTGATCACCAGGGTTCCAGATATACCAACAGTAGTTAGGATTGCTGCGCCTCACAAAGTATACAGACATTCAATTCAAAATACATACAAAGGACAAGAAATGTCTAAAAAAAAAGCCAAAGAATAAGACACGATTAATAAGGCGATGCTTAATTAGACTTGCCTTCTTTTCCGACTGTGTTCAAGTGGTGGGAATTGGATTTTAAATTAAGAAGACTGTGCGACACGTGGAGAATGCTGAATATCCTTCAAAGAGACTAAATCTACAAATGGCAGTTGCGGCCAGTAGGAAAACCAAAATACCACATCCTATAAGAAAAGCAGTCCAGATACTAAAACTTATTTTGCTGTTAAAACAGGGGGAAAAAAGTAAAACATGCCAAATTCTGTGAAACCTGCGATGGATTTTGTTTTCCTTAGTCTTTGTTGTCCTCCCCCCCCTCTCCTTCCGAGCCTCCCCTTTCTGTTCCCTCTCACGTCCATTCCTCGGCTCTCTCCTCTGCTTCTGATGGTTATAGATCGGATATGAGCCAATTAAAGGGGCTGTAGGGGCGCTGGTGCGCCGGGCTCCCGGAGAGACGAGGCAGATCACAGATTGATCTTTCATTAGGGGGCCACAGCAAATGTGCCAGCAAGGCACCTCGCTCCTCTAAGTTCTCTTCTAGATCGTGACACTCCAATCTAATGTGTTTCTGGGAGCTGGTGGAGGGGAGCAACGGTACGGAAGGCAACAAGAAAGAAGATGTCTGTGTGAAAAAGAAGGAATAATCGGACGGGGAGGGAGGATACTGCTGCAGAGAGATGGATACGGAGCCGTAAACTCCCTCCAGTTTGCAGTGACCCTGACGCAAAAGTGCAAATGTGCCTCTCTCTGTAGAAATATTACAAAGAAAAATGATGGCACACTATTATTTGACTGTACCTCCAAAGTCAGAAATGCATATCTAAGTGTTGTGCTGTTTACCTTTTGGAGGATTACATAGAGTCAGCTCTCTGCTGTTATTTCTGGTCTACTTCCCCTCCAAACAAATGCTGGCGTGAAGTGCAGCATGCTAAGTGTGCCTTTGGGCCATGTTGTGTATTTGACCTGCAAGGACAGTCAGCTGAGGTAGGGGAGCTAATAGCTGAGGGACGCCACTGAGGTTATTAAGCACAGAGGCTGAAGCATAAGCCTAAAAACTTTTCTGTCAGGCAGATCCACAGGGACCTTGCCCAGGTTCCATGAGATTCCATCACGCACGCATCGCGGAATAAGAATATGCAAACTGAATTAACTCCCAGGAAAGGAAAAGTAAAGTAATTGAAGAGGTGATTATAGGAAAATTTATTTCAGGTTGTGCAATCTGAAGGTTCTGGTATAGTGATCTGCCAAATTAAATTCTGAGCCTTTAAAAGGCCCAGAGACACTATCACCTCGCAGCTCCCCACAACTGAGAGACCTGTAAAAGCTATACCTTCATATACTATGTGCAGCGCCATTAATTGGCCTTTGGTAAGCTGAAAGCATCTCATCACACAGAGATCTGTTGTCAAAACAACAAGGATCACAAAGGCTAGAAGCTAGACGTGGACAACAACTGTGAATGGCTTTGAAAAAGTGGTCAGAGAAGGTTTTAAAAAGATTCCTCTGCACTCAGGGCGCCATAGCTCAGACAATGAAAGCTAATGTGCTGGGCAGAAAAAACAAATGTGGTCTTACACTTATATCCTACGTGCCTCTGTGCAAATCTTCCATCTTTCCTGCTTTGATGTCTGTGCTGCTGCATTGCTGCCTGTTATTTAGACAACCTTTACCAACCCAGAACCCTCGCTGTAAACTCGGGGGATATTTACTCATCACTCACATTCTATGTAACATATTTGCAGGGCGTAATGAGCTGAGAGCATAGATGCTAAACTCTAACTATAACCTGCCGTGGTAAAATATATTTTCAAATGTGATTGTGATTTCCATAAATGTAATCAGAGCGGGATTTCCTTGGGCAACATGTGGATTTGGAAAAAGAAATTAGACAGGGGACTGACTTCTACCGTTGGTGAATCTGTGTCTGGCATCCAGGTGGTAGTCTGATCCCTACCAGAAGCTTTATTGTACAAACCTGGATTCCCGATCCTTCGGGAACTGTGATCTTCCACACACAGTTGAGGCTGTTGAGGTAGGGCTCAGGAAATCCAGGAGATAGGATGGTGCCAGTTCGCTGGGTCAGATTACCTCCACATGGAACTGTGAGATAAGAGGACGAGGTTACGGTCTAAGTAACTTTAACAGTGTGCAAAATGCAAAGAGAAACAGATCGTTCAATAAAGAAAAACAAAACACAACTAAATGTGTCATATAGTTAAATTCAGCACGTTGTTTAAATAAAAATGTTCCGTTTTGCCTCGGGAAACTTAAACGCTCATATCGGAACCAGAATCAAAATCTGCACGGTGACAACGCGCTGTACATGATCCGCCTGGTTTGTGCTTGCACACGCAAACTCCTAAGGAGTGTTTACAGTCCTCAGACATTGTCCTCCCAGCTTGTCTTGTTCAAGTCACATCTGGTGACAGCACAGGAGCATCTGCTTCAGCTGTAAGCTGTGTGTGAGAGTGTGTCTTTGTATGTGCATGCAGATTTCTCTGTGCGCGTCTGTGTGTGTCCATCGGTGTGTATTTGTGACCCTGAGCGCTGCCTGCCACCTGCTCGTTGCATGGCTGAATCTCACTGTATAGCTACAGGCGATGGCTGGCAGCCCACATCTGTGTCAAGATGGAAGCTTGAAGCTCAAAATATCAAGTATGTGAACCAGACAGAAGGAGAGAGAGAGAGAGAGAGTGAGCGAAAAGGCAAATAAAGTGAGGTAGAGAGAAAATATAAAAAAAAACTCCAGCTCAGCTCGATTAGAGTCCAGTTAAACAAATGTTTATTATTAGAATATCAAACACGTAGTATTGAGCTGTGGAGTTGAAGCTTACGGCTTGACTTCAAAAGTGTGTGCATGTTTTTGTGTGTTTTGAGTATCCGTGTCCTACCTATACAGCTGGGTATGGAGCTGTTCCATTGAGCCAGGGCATTGGGAACGGTTAAGCACTCGACAGCGCTCGATCCCTCCAGGACGTAACCGGGGCTGCACTCGAAGCGGACCACGGCGCCGACGGCAAAGTTGTTACCCATACGTCGGCCGTTTCGGGGCTCGGGGACTGAGCTGCACTGGGTGGCGCTGGTCCGCGGCACGGCTGTGAACAGGAAGGATGGTGATTTGATTTGACTCATTGTCTCGGACGCTTTAAATGAAAACATGTGTAAACGTAACCTGGAGTTAGAGACCTATTAAGCTGATTAACCAGCTTTACATTTGAGTAGGGGCTTTAGAAACAAGCAGTTTTAGCTCCATGCCTTTTTAAGCCAAGATTCTTCTGATTGGTTCAATAAAAACAGAATACATGATGAACTGTGTGCCTGAGATGACCATATTAGGAATATCCACCTTTTGTTGACATCATCCAGAGCCAAAGGTGAAGAAGTCTGTTGTTTCTAAGCGTTTACAACATTTTGAAGCTTTAACTTTTGACTCACAGGGATTACCAGCATATATGGTGACATGCTTATTATTTAAAACTTATGATAGCTCCTCTTTGAGTGTAAACTACCTACACGTTTAATATACAATAGAAAAATCTCACTTTTGTGACTTCTTGTAAGTGTCTATGTCAGACAATACAGACAATACAAAATATGATATTCAGCTCCACTTTTTCCTTGGCGTTGTTTCAGCGTGCTTGCCAAAAGAAAAAAAAAAAGGTATTATTTATTCATTAAACATTCTTCAGGGCTGCCACTGCCTTTGGATGTCTACAGCAAATGTCATTTCTGGTACAGTGCACTGTTTAAGGAAAATAAGAATTCAAAAAAAAGGCCCCGCTTTGGGGGGAAAAGAACAACGGGAGAGTTTAAACACAACTTTTTCGCACACTTTCTGCAGATGCATGCGCGCGAGCACATCACAGCTGAGACAGCGGCTGAAGGTGAATCCTTGCAAAATCACTCGGCAAGTCATCTGCTAAAGGGGAGCATGTTCGAGCAGAGGGAATTTTTTAAAAAAAAGAAGATAACAGAATTTGTTTCTGAGTGTGTGATTGTGTGTGTTGCACTCTTACCCTGGTAGACCAGATGGAATCCTCTAGAGCTGGATTGGCCTTTGGAGGTAAAGCGGATCAGGATTTGGTTGGAGGTTGCTAACGGCAACGACTCACCTGCGATAAGATCAAGATTTTTTTTTTTTTTAGCAAAGCGCTTTGTTCAGTACGAGTTTACGGTTGTGTTGCTTTCTGGTCACTTCATTGCCACTGAATCACCAGCTCTGTTAATTTCCTCCCTCCTGAATGTGAATCCTGGTGACTATTTTTAGGAACTCGTTCTGCACATCCAGCACGGAAAATTAAAGAAATGCAAGAGCTGGGAATCTGCAATGACTGAGGGAAAGAGGACATTCTGCAGGTCTCTGGATATGGATATATTTAGAAGTGCTATTCGTGTACTGCACTGCAGGAAAGTGCAAAAAGGAAAAAAAAAAGAACACGTGGGTATCTCATCCGAGTGAAATCTTGCTGTTTGGTCTAGAGCTGTGCTCGGTGATGTTACGCTTTCACAGAAAACCTCACTGGGGGGAAAATATAACATGCTTATAGAAGGCTTTGCACCATCTGTGGTGCATGCAAATGCATGTTGATTATTCAGATTAGCTTAATACTTTGCAGCCACAGAGTACGCTGTTTATCTTTTATACCTGTAGGAAAGCCAGAAATATCTGTCAGGTACATTGTGACTAAATGGTAATCTTGCTTATTGGCACTGATAGCGTTGTGTGAGGGTGCAGCTGAGCCTCTGACTGCAGCCTGCCTATACCAAGCGATGTCTCGAAGCGTAAAAGCTGCATTTGATCAGCGAATGAGGCTCACTCTCTATCACGTTGTTGTTTTTCCCAGTTTGATGATTGTTTGTGTTATTCCAGCTGGGTTAAAGCAACTCGCGTTTCAATTTTTAGTTCACAAGAGTTCCCCAGTTCCCCATTAATTTATAAGGTGGGGTGCTGCAGTGGATTTAAAATAGCACAGCATGACATTTAAGCAGCTGCAGTGACCAGACCTCCTGTGACTTTTCGTCCCGGGCTGTTTCCCAAATACGGAATCAAATTGAAGGTTGCATTTTCCACCTGCTGTTTAAAGCTCCACAATCAAGCTCCTGGAAGTCTTACTGTACAGCTTAAATTGCTTTGGGTAATTGGTGCGAGCAGACCTTTTGATAGCGCTCTTTGGGTTTCGGGTATAAAATTAGACACGCAAGGACAATTTACTAAGAATTTAAAGGGGTTCGCCACATTACGAGTCTCGTTACTCTAATAACATTACTCAAATACAATGTGATTTATACCGAGGTCTAAAACATCTAACTGTGAACAAAATCCAGAAAATACAATTTTTAAAAAATGTTAAATTCCTGAAAAAATTACCCATACGATCCCCTGCAATCCCCATTAGTCCATATTGTAATTACACAAAAGGAAAACCCCCGTGATGTATCCAGTGTGGTGTAAAATTTGTTGACTGACACAGAACATGATACAAAGCGTGATCATCTCTGTCTCTGCCTCTCTGTCTTTCTCTCAGTGTGGTGCTGACTGGCGTTCTGCTGTGAATCTCATTACTCTATGTCTGCTTGCTGTCACACTGGAGTGGGAGGCAGACGTGCTTAACCTCAGAGGCAACATCTGTGTGCGTCCGTGTGCGTCTGTGTGTGTGTTAGCGAGGCTCGGCGAGTCTCTTAGGTTTTCTGAGAGCTTCTGCACCTTTAAATGCAGTGTCCTGAGATAGCACCAGCGGCACAGTTTCTTAATGAGTCATCACCGTGAATGTTCAGGTTCCACTGCTGGATCCCAGAGCACGCTGGCTAGTTTATTAGAGGAACCCTTGCTGCGTGCTGTCATGGTGACGGTGTTTCATAATTTTCTGCGCAGGTCAAGCATCCGTGCTTAAGAGCAAACATGTGTCAGCATGTAGCTTACTGGCTCTCTGGCCACTGTCCAGCGTCCCGGCCACTTTGTCCTTAAAATGATCTTCAGCACTGACATGTGAAAGGCGACCGAGGTCAAGTGTGACTTTGGCTGGGATTTCAGCCGTTGTTACATCTGTGCGCCGATAAATAGTGTCAGAGAGTAAAAATTCTGCCTGTTAGAAATCACAACTGAAAAACAGGTTTAGCGTTAAAAAAAAGAGTTCGCCAAACTTACATTTGTGTTTATTCTGCATTCTGCTGAAAGGGTACTTTAGCAAACTCTAGTGCTAGATGGCCAGGAGAGAGACAGCTGCCATTTTCTCCTTTTTAAAAAAAAAAAAAAAATCAGTTATTAAAAAATTAGCATTTAGATAGGTGTCCTTGATTTCTTGAATCAGTCATTTTGTTCTTCTCTTTTCTAATTCACACCTTTTTTTTAAACTTAATTTATTCCACATTTCATTTCCTCTTATTTTATTCTGTTTGTCCCCACCGCCTCTGATAACTCACAATCATCGGCGTTTCTCTGTAGAGAAAGTATTTTACCTCAATGAGCATAAAAGGAATGAAAGCGTACAGCCGAACACTTTACTGAGATCATTTAGTGGAGGATATGTTTTTTTAACGTCGGCATAATTACAGAAAAACGCTGCGCGCTTTGACTTGTGCGATTTAACATGTTTGGCAAATGTCATCGTGCCATTTACCAAAAAAAACAAACTGTACTGTACTTACTGACAACATCTATATTTAGACACGACAGCATGCGTGACAAAAAACATAGATGCAACTGAAAACACAGAAGACAAAAGTTCCACAATTTAAATAAGAGTAGAACAAAAAATGATCAAATAATGGCATAAATATATATATATATATATATATACATATATATATATATATATATATATATATATATATTTTTTTTTTTAAAGCTTACAGATCATAATGTAAAACAAATGAAGCAAATTCTATGCTTTGTACGCTTGCAGATGTGAATGTTAGTAGATTTGTAAGCGTTGCTGCTTCGGTACGGTGAATGGAGATACATGTTTCTGGTTTGTGCCTAATTCAGTGGCAACGTGTGGGCTAAAATCTCTCTTCCCTTGCCAAAGTGTGTCAGCTTTGCTCTGCCATGCCTGGTTAGATAGCTCTGCGAACCTGCTGCCTCGAGTCCGTAGTTAATATAGCATCCTGTTTATTGAGCTGTAAACTGGATTTTCTCAGGCTGCCCTGGACACAAACCAAAGTAATCATTCTGCTTTTGTCAAGCCACAGGGCGAGGGCAGGCTGAGACGGAGGGGCGCCCTACACTCGGCACCTTTTCGCTCACACCCTCCACGACTACAGCCGTTGCTTTTATAGCCCATCAGCGCAGTTGTAGTATTTATTACATCCATTCATCAAAAATAATGTGACACACATTTAGTTAGTTTTTGCCTTTTAACTTTTAACCTTAAAACTGTTGTCCTTTTCCAACATATTCTACTCTCATAACTCTCTTTTAGCGAGTTGTGTGCTCTACTTTATGTAGACATCTACTCAGAGTTGCTACACGAGCCGATTCTTTATACACCATTGTGATGTATTAGTCTGCAATACACACTCGATTCAAATATGACAGATTAAGTTAAGTTTAAGCTTGGACTCTAACTTAATGACAGAAAACAAAAACTGGAATTAAGTTACCAAACTTAGTCGCAGGACACGGATCGTCTGGTTAAAGCAGCACTATCTACGTGCCGTAGATTATTATTTGTGGCTTAGAGGCACTAGCAGAACTGCACTGTGCAAGTCTAGCTTTGCAGACACAGCCAAATAAATGCTTGAATTTAAGATTATTTAGCACCACTCATGAATGTAATGGGAAGAATCTGATTACGTAGGCACATATCAGCTCAAAAAATAGAAGCTAAAGTGTTTAAATGTATTTGAATCACACCATCATTACCAAACTTGAAGCTTTTCCTGTAATGTAGCGTCATTAGGTAGCTTGAGCTCTAAGGATGCAACGCTTGCTTTTCGATTTGTTTGTGAGGTCACTTTCTATTGCCCACTTATTGCAACTATGCAATAGTTTTAAAGGGAAGCACTCACACGTGCTCATAGGCACGTGAGGCCACGCATTATAATATATTCACGAAACGAGCGCGACACCGTTACTTTACAGAGCAAACTGTTAGCTGCTGATGTCACAAACCCTTTAAGATCCTTTAGTTCCCAGCAAGAAACTGTGTTTACCGTCTCTGCTCCCATTTATTTATATATTATCTTATTTATCTTTCAATAATTATTATATATAAAAAAAAGTATCTATCCAGTTGTTCCACTAGTTTAAAAAGTAGAAGCTACGGCGTAAACAGGCACCGTGTGGATCACTGCACTTGTTTGCCTACATAACCGCATGTGCATAAAAGTTAAGAGTTGACACGAGTGTTTGTGTAATACCAACTCAGGTGTATGCTCATGCAAGGCTTGAGCCTGTCTGTAGATACGTTATCCCTGTGACTCTTGTTGTCACTGCTATATTGTGTTACAGCTCAGTGGAGCCCACCTGCAGCCACCGCGGTTCTGTGTGCGTCAGCAGTGTGTCTCAGAGTTTAACCGGATCCTTGTGAAAAGGATAAGTCAAAAACAACAATTTTATTCAGTCCCCTGTCATGTCAAGAATAACATCTGGGAGTTCAAATAGTCAAATCACTGTTACTGATTTGGAACGAGCGGGTGCTGAAGACGAAACAAAGCTATACAAATGTGTATGAGTCACGTCTTGCCTACCTCTAGTTGCATGTAAATAGCTTCTATTTTTTGCCTCCCTCAAGTTTGATACCTGCTGAAATCCCAAATGTGCGTGCGTGTGTGTCTGGGTACCTGTGTGTGCTCCAGAGAGCGAGCTAAGAACGCGGGAGTGCGGCGTCGCCCCGTCGTAAACCTCCACGATGTCATTCAGGGCCGTCTGGAAGAAGGCGAACTGACTGAAGACCACTAGGAAAACCAGACGCAGTCATAAAATTGACATCGGAGAAGACATGAAATGATAATTGTTCGAAATGACTGAAAAATAAAAACGAAATCAAAGTACGCTTCATCCAAAAGAAGATTTTCAACACCGTTTTTAATCAAAAGATCTCCTTTAAAGCAAGGTAGATAATACTGCCAGTTATGACAACACAGCCAAAAGAACCTGATATTACAATGGAGATCAGCAATCCTGTCTGGGCTTGATTGCCTGTCAGTAGATGAAAGGCTTTGCAATGACAGTCAATCTGTTGTACAATGTGTAGCTAAATCTCCACTACAGTGCTTTCATCCTTTCAACCCACCCTTTCTACTGCTGTTGCCTGAACATATTCAGCCCCTTCACAATCAATCTGTCTCGTTTACTCGCAGCACATATCGCAGGTGGAGAGTAAAAAAAAAAAAAGAGCAGAGGTGAAAGAGGGGGACTGCTTCTCCTCCATTAAAGTGTGGTTCCTTATGTTCTGAGATCCACTTATTTGACATGATTCAGCATCTATAATCTCCAGCCTCATCTTCAGCGATTCCCATTATGTGTGCATCCTTTTCATCTATGTCTCTGATAGGAGAACCCAGTCATTGCGGCTACACCCACCCTGTCCTCTGCATTGAAGAAAATAGCCTATCATTAGCGCTAGTGCATCAGCCTAATGAGAAGTGGCAAGAATGGAGGCGAGAGCATTTGTGGCTCATCACGACAAAGTGAGTTGCCTTGGGCCTCGCTGTCATTTTCCAAGAAAATGCAAATGTGGACTTTAATTATTTCAATTTCCTTTTTGCTTTGACTCCGCCGAGCGAAACACGCTGCCGACAGGTTTCCAAGAAGGATAGGTGTCCGGTCGTTCTGGAGCAGAGCCGGACCTCTGAATGAGCGTCATGACCTCAATATTCAAAAGACTGGGGTGAAGTAGCCCAAAGCCAAACACATGCCCGCCACTGCTTTTTTTGGTGTAATTTAACAATGATAGGACGTGAGCTTGCCCCTTGAGAGGCATGGTGCTGATAACTCATTAAGGAGCCAGAGGGAAGAGAGGAGGAAGCAGGAGATAAAAGGAGAGCGTGACAGAGCGCCCGAGATAGAAAGCGAAACAGAGCGGCATCCCGAGCAAGCAAGTGAAACCTGTTTAATCCTGAATATACACGCTAGTGCTGTGCCGTGTTCCTGTTCTGACACCCTTTGCTTTCTGAATAAATTCCTGCTCTGATAGTATGGCATCACATATTGGAAGCAAACTGTGACCTTTAAGAAGGAAATGCCAAAAAGCAGCGAAACTTTGAAAACTCTGGATCTAATTATATTTCAGTGGATGCGTGCCTCTGACTGATGTGTTATATGACTAGTGTATAAGCTGGTAATTAAATTGCTCTTCCAAAATAATGTGAAAAAAAAATATGTGTAGCAATGAGAGCGATGAATATAGGGACTATCAATCACTCTGTGATTTAAAAATAAAAAACATTTGGTGAGAAGTGAAAGAGGGTGGGAGCTTTTACAAGTTTAACACAAACTTTCTCTCTCCGGTACAAACTATCGCTAAAAATATTTAGTTATGGGGGGGGGAAAAACATCTCAAGTGTTTTTCTTTTGATTCTCTTGCCTTCAGCCTTGAAAAATATGTAGAACTGAGTGAGGCAGTTGAGCATCATTCGAGCCTGATAAGAACATTTTTATTTATTAATTTTTTTGGCATTACAGAAAAGTTGGGAACCATGAATTAATTAACTTCATACACCAGCATAAAAATAAACAATTAAAACATCTGCCAGGAACGCTCTCACTCGTTGTCTTACCGTAATCTTTGGGCACGACTACCGAGTACAAACAGGTTCGTGCGCTGCTGTAGTTACCGGGGTAACCAGGAGACAAGACCACTCCCTCTGTACCGGTGTACTGTCCACCACACGGAGCTGCAAAAAGACATAAATGAGACACGAAGAAGAGACAACCAAAAAAAGAATAAATAAGAAAAAGGAAGAAAGGACAAGGCAGACATGACAGAAAGGTCTACAGCCTGAAGTGGAAGATTCCATTTCTCTCCCCCTCCTCCTACCTTTCCATCCCCTCTATTCCATCACTCCTAAATTACTTTTCTTGTCTGATTGGGCTTTCGGTGGAAGATGTCCCCAGTGTTTGTCACAGTGAAATTGCAATGTTTTCCAAGTGTCCGTCTGGGTTAGCCTGGTCGTGCTGAGACCTGGATTGCCTCTACTGGTTAAAGCTCCCCCCCAAAAAAAACCCTCAGCTCACGCTTGTACCCTGAACCCTTGTTTCTCCATGTGTGAAAATCTGCGTGCTATGAGCTTGTCTTCCACCTGGCGTACAACTAAGGCTTCCCACTGTGAGAGCAAGACGATTCTGTGGTGTCAGGGATCTTTCACGAGCTCTCCGGGGGGAACGCGCGCAGCGTGAGCTAGTCGTGTCATGGGAATATCAGAGAGCAGTCAGAATGACGCGCGTTCCGCTGTGAGCGTGAGGAGAATATATGCAAAACAAGCAGCACTCTTTAAATTAAAGCTGCACTCGCGCATCTATTAATGTTAGCAAAACCCCACACGGCTCTGCACATACACCTTTAGGACACTGCTCTGTGGGGAAAACGGCATAAGCGTCGAGACATGTTTACACGTGACAAATCTATAAGCACTGATGCGGTTTGTGTTGCTAACAACCGTCTCCAGATGTCAGTGTTTACCAATGCAGATGGGTTTGGGTTTGTTCCAGCTCGGCTTGCCGTCTACCCCCATGATGCAAGTGAGCGTTGGGTCTCCCTCCAGTGTGTAGCCACTGTCGCAGTGGTAGGTGACGGTGGAGCCCAGCTTGAGATCGGTGCCCACCCGTGTCCCATTGCGCACCAGGCCAGGCTCGAAGCAAGACTCCCTAGGGTTCTCTGCAGAGAGAGGTAACGCAGTGGAAAATCAGTGACAGAAGTGAGCAGGCATTGTTATTCCATGAAAGGATTTTTTTTTTTTGCATCCAGCTGTAGCCGTGATACTGGAACAGAAGCTGTTTTCTGCCTAAGGTTACTGATACACTTGGATTTCTAACTTCCCTTCCTCCTTTGTGGCTGCGTTTGCTTTCACCCCCACCCCACCTTTTCCTGCAACTCTGTGCTTTCCTCTGTCAGTAAATATATCTCACTGACTGACTGCCACTTTTCTCTCTAGCCCTTGACGGTGGCCTCTCATCTGTGGCTGCTGGGGTATGTATGGCTGTGGAGAAAGACAGGCAGCTGATTGAGAGTGGCATGGCTCTGGCCCAAGGTCTGCTGACTGCACACAACCGCCTCTCAACCAACGCTTCGCTGTGCAGTCAACTAGAGAAGACAATGCACATACGTAAGCTCTCTTTGTCAAAGACACACACACGCACACACACACACACACCTGCCAAACTTCACTTACACACACCCTGCAACCGACCACACATATCAATCATCACTTCTGAGGTCGTAAGAAAGATGTCTTGCTCAATTTACCATCGCATTGTTCTCAGGTGGAAAATGCACACGTGAGTGGAGGCCTGTCAATTTTCCCCACTTCACACCTTTACTGCTAAAATAAACATAGGAGCAAAAAAAACGCCCAAAGCATTTTAACTCAATCTTAAAAACCCAGTCCGTTTTCCCAGCAAACTTTAATATTTGATGACTTACACCCAGCGTAGGAAGGTGAGTCAACTGTTTTCTTGTTAGGGAAATTTCAACTAACACTTGAGTTTCTGACAAAATATATGTTCAAGAACTTGAGCCGTGTCAACAAGAGCTAGCTAGGTGCAAACTTTAAACAGGGAACACTGTAACAATATTTATATAGTGGAAGCATTTCTATAAAAAAGGTTCACTGGGAGGTCATGAGAAAAAGACTAACCCATGCTCGGATCAGTCCCAGAGCTGATGCCCCAGAAAATGTGACATCATCTTTTTGTATTTTATCGCTTCACTGAAAATAATCAAAGCATGAAACCGTTCCATTTTGAGAACTTTTGGTCTCCTTATATCATCTTGCACTCAAAGATTTATATTTTACATTGTACACCATAAACTACACGGTGTATAAGATCGTTTCCTATTCACTGATGACAAAAACTGGTCACGCATTGAATTTCTAAGTTGAAAGCTGGGGAACTAATGACATCACAGAGTGCTAGGGCCAGGTATGTCCTCTTCTACACAAGCTGAACCCTTTCGTGGGTTATTTAGACATGAACCGTGTCTTGACTTTTTACAAAAAAAATTAAAATATAAACATCTTTGGATGATAAGATGTCAGCTAGGACACCCTGCCTTCGACGAAAATACCCCAAGCCTTTCGGGCTGAAGGGTAAAAATGATGGACATGAAAAGAGACAGCACAGCTGTGATAGATATAGCAGGCATTAGGAAAGGGCTGGCCCTTGGCACAAGCTGGTCCGTAGAAGGTTGGGCCCCCCAATAAAATGAGCTGATTTAACAAGCCTCAACCCTGATTTATAGATGTGAGTGAAGATGCGAGAAATGCATCGTCTGTTTTTCCCCTTTTATTGTGTTTTTAAAGAAGACATTTAGTGGTAAAGTAAAAAAGAGCCCAGGATTTGATGAAGGTGCTGGATTAGAGAAATAATGTGCATGTTTTTGTGTGTAAATGTCGTTGTCTGTGTCTGCGAGTGTCATTTAAATGTAGCTCAGGTATGGAAGCTCTTTGAGTCCACGTATATCCCTGTAGAGCCAATGTGAAAAGCGTAAAAGACCTAATCAAAGGATGCCTGAGACAAGAAAACAGAAAGACATAAAGACTGCTCAGTGAAGAGGCTGACAGCACCTCGGGCGCATTTTGTAATACAATTTTCAGGGGCGGGTTGTCCAAATGCCGGGTCGGGCCAACTCGTCGACATGCTGTCTCCTTACCAACCAGACCCGAACTCGCAGCCAAATGCGCTTTTGTGCCATGTTGTTTGTCTGAAACCGAGGAGGTAATTTATGTATTATTTGGTTATGCTTCATTAGTGTGGAGAATTGGAAGTGGGGTGAGGGAGTTTTTCGAAGCCACACACTGGGTCCATCTGCTCTACCAGATTGGCCATACAATATCACACACTGCAGTGAATATTGCTGGGAGTGAGTTAAGGGGTAGACTCTGTAACGCTGTCTTGCAGAAACATTGTTTCTCACTTCATTTAAGGACGAGCTGCCAATGAGTTGGAGGGCTGCGGCGCATAAACAGGTAAAGTTCTCAAATCAGTCGACTGCTTGTACATCAAATTCTATCTGAGCGCGAGCCAAGAAAGGGAAAGCTTTGGGGTCAATCTGGCATTGGTTAAGTGTCTAATACCTTAAATAACTCTATTTTGGGTGGGGAGATTTAGAAAGATTTAACACTGTTCTCTCAAGCAAAGCCCCTAACATAGATGCTGTGTCTAATTTACAGCTTCCTCAGGATCTGCGTATTTGCACGCAGGAAGTGAGGTAGTCCCCTACAAGACTGAAACAAAAAAAGCAGAACAAACAGATGTGCAGTGCAATCCTTAAACCGAGTCGCCCTCTGTGACCACTCGTGAACAGATAAATTTGGGTTTCCCGAAAAGAGTGCTGTGGTCAACCGTGCTTAGACGTGAGACAACAAAATACCGTGTGCTCCAATCTCTCTGAAGCCTTTTGTGCAGCTGCACTGATCACGTGCCGACAGCTGTTTGCTTTCAGAATTCCTGCAAGGAGCGCGCGTTAATGATGACACCCAATCAGGCCGTGGCAGAAACGGGGAGGTTGCGATCAGGATGCTGCAGCGCAGACAACTCATTCTTTCACTGGAGAGTGTTTTCACACCAGTAATCGCATCCGCTTTGGACTGCACTGAAGGGAAAGTTAAAAAGAAACAATCTGCAAGGTCGATAAGCAGCAGAGGGTAAATGCATTCTCACTGTGCCAGAGGAAGAATTTTAAAATGTGAACTGTTCGGGGGATAAAGCTACGCAACCTTCTGGAAATCCGCTGTGTTTTCTGTGGAGGTGGAGTTGGAGCCCAAACAAACAAAAACAAAAACAAATGAACGATTTAATTCTCATGGAAATGCAAAAAAATCTCTCTCTCTTTTCCTCCCAGCTTCATTGTTTTTAATGCATTAGTTTAAGGTGTTCCTTCAAAGTAAAGACATGTACCTGTGTACTGCAGCACAAATCCATTGCTGCTGAGAGAGGCGTCGCTGCGGAAAGCCAAGAAGAGCGTGTTGGAGCTGCTCTCAATGCGATCGGGAACATCTGTGCCGTAAAAGCTACCCAACAAGGGGCTGAGGGAGTCCGGTCCATCATAGATGTGCAAGAAGTCATAACTTGGCTCCAAGCTGAACCTGTTTATAGAGAATAACATTAAAACATATAATCACATAACTGCAGCTTAGATAGGCTGCGAGTAAGGAAACAACGCTTTACTGGGATGACTTGGAAAAGAAAATGTGAAAAGCGTAAAAGGTTAAAAGATCAAGTGAAGCATAAATCAACCCCCTCTGCTGAAAACTCAAAATATATGCGTTGCCATTTTTTTTTTATTATCTACTGAATGCTTACTGGTTGAAGGTCAGAGAGATGACATAGTCCTGTGTGACAGTAACTGTCCAGTCACACTCTCGTCCGTGAGGATACGGTTCAGGATAGTCTGGAGACAGAATCAGCCCACTAGGACCCGTCAGGTTCCCGCCACATGGAGCTATGACAAGGAGGAAATCCATTACAGTTCACTGCAGTCAAGGACTAAACAACAGTGGCATCTGGACAGCAACTGAGCTGCTATGAAACAACACAGCTGATCTCTTAGGATGCTGGAATCAAGTATTTTTCATTTGTATAACTGTGTTTAATTTTATTTAAGAAAACTGACTGATAAGTGTTCTTCTTAGTATTTATTGTTGGGTAAGAACAACACATTTCCAGTATGAGCCTCCATCATCCCAGTTAAAAATAAATACATAAAAATGATCAAATGAAAAGAGAGGGCACACGATGTGGTGCATACTGCAAGTGAACCTCAAATAAACCGTATACAGATTACAATTACATGATGCTGCCAAACAACCACAGTCTATGTAAGTGAGGGAAATATGCAGTGTTTAAGCTGGAAGAAGGATGAAACAGAAGTCCTACTAAGTAGTTAAAATAGACTGCAGGAAACAACCCAACAGTTAATCTTCTTTAAGCCTTTTGGACTTTGATAGCCTGGATCTATATCCCCCCCTCTGATTGTGCTGATGGCTGATTATAGCCAAAAAGAGTTTGTTGTTCTCAAAATAAATATTTATCAGGGAGTCTTGGGATTGTGTTTGATCACCAAGTGTCCCTAAGCTTTGGAATGTGACAAACTGCTACCTTTAAATTTTCATCTTTCTCCTACATCGCACAACAGATCAAAGTGACAACTTATAATGACAATCAATTTGAAATAAAAATGAAAAACTTGCTGGTCTAAAACTGCCCCAAAGCAACACAGCTGACTAGCTATTGTGCAGCTTCCCCACAGGAAGTTAAAGCAGCGGCTGATTGATCTAGCTGAGACCTAGCTAATGCACACAGATGCTCTCTTACCTCATTCTCACCTGTGTCAGAAGTGTCCGATTGTTCGCCAAAAATGATCTAATTACGCTAAGTGCTAATTAAATAATGCAGCTAATCACAAGGTCTTAATTGCTATTGTTAATTACTTCACACTGTTTAGTAGCGAACCACGTGCGATCATATATTAACACAAACACTGTACAAAGAGTGTAGGTCTGACTGAGAGGTCTGTGTTGTTATTGAGGAACAGGATAATCAGATCTCTCCGTCTGCCGCAGTGACTTCACTAAATGTCGAGGGAACATGGCAATCAGGTTTGCCACTTAAGATTCACTTAAGGAGTCTGTTAAGTAATCGAGTTAGGAATCTGTATTCTCTACCTGTTCCACAAAAGTCAGGCCAGTAAGAGAAGATATACAGTAGACTGTATTAGGCAGGCGGGAGGAAATAATACGACTATAACAAAATACGAGGAGCCTCGGTCTTAGCACTTGCACAGCAGTAGTAAAGCTGTGATCCTCATCCATACAGGCTTTCGCAATACGAATGGGGTTATGTTGTAGAGTACCTGTGCATGTAGGAGGGTCTGGCTGCCAGAAGAAGCGACCATTGATCTCGGTGCAGGTGATCCTGTTGGCCCCCTGCAGGATGTAACCCGGATCACACTGGAACACCACATGGTCTCCGGGCTCCCTGCTGTCGCCACCGCGGGTGCCATTAGTAGGCATGCCTGGGTCATTGCAGGAGGTTGCAGTAGACACTGAAGGAGCAAAGAAAGGCTCAGTGAGTGAAAGAGCATTTAATGGTTGCACGATTAGAAGATGAAAAGAGGGTGTTATTGTCATCTCCTGCAGTTAAATGTGTGAGAGCTGAAACTGGTCCCACCCAGTCGTGTTCATTTAACATTCCCATCACCTCCTATCATCCCCCCCCCACTCTCTCTCTCGCTCTCTCTCACCAGAAAACTGAAGAGCGAAGCCTTGTTTGCTGGTGAAGAAGTCTGTGGTGAACTGCAGGCTGATGGTGTTAAAGGTGCTGTGGACGTCTTGGGGCAGCACGGAGCCACTTAGCTCCCTCAGCAGGACACCTCCATCCTGGGGCCCATCCCAGATCCGAAGCACATCGTGGACCTCTTCCGTGTGGAAAACCAGGAAATGCAGACTGAAAAACACAAAAAAGAAAAAAGAAAACGACTTCAGAGGCGCTGACAGTTGATGGATGAGTCTTTGTGATGAAATTAATGGAAAGCAACCTCAGACAAAAAAAAAGAAAAACAAGCAAAAAAATACAAAAAACACCTCTGAAAAAAAAAGAAAACATTTATATTTAATTATGTTGCAACTCACACGTCCTTCTGATGGAAGACAAGCAAGAAAAGACTGCAATTGTTTTTCAATACATATTAAAAAAAATTAGCCCTATGATAACGCAACCAATATATACACATGTATAGATATGCACACATACACACATAGACAGATCTATCTATAACAACCAGGAGAATTAAACGGATTACATCAAACCGTGTACCTTAAAGAACCAAATTACAATAGGTAATGTGATTAAAGGAGACAATGACAATAGAGGAAAGACAAAAACACAGTTAAGGTCAAGTGCAACGAGGGAAACAAATAACTTTTTAAAGAGAATCACAGACGCCAGAACCAGAACATTTAAGGGATGTTTTGCAATGTCAGTCAAACAGATACATCTGCCACAGCATTTAATAGTTTCAGTCTAGACATCAGAAAGATGATGCTGTCAAAATATCTACCCTTCACTTTGGCTTAGACAGCTGTCAGCCAGCTGGTGGTCCGATGGATGTGGAAAGCACTATACCGTGCGGTACGTGTGTGCCTGTTTGTAAGTGCGGTAGCCTCGACTGTGCTGTGATTCATAATGACGCGTAGTTCGGAGTGTTGAGCATGACTGCGTGCACGTTAGATTTTGGACAAGCTCAGGAGTAAAACGGTAGAAAGCAGTGCAAGATCAGATGGCATTTGTTGACTATCACTCAAAAAGACAAAAGACTTTGCAGCTTTATCCTCCAACAAAGGATCAAACCCGTATTTATGATCATTTAAAATGTTGCTTTGACTTTTTTCTTCTCTCTCTCTGAAACTAAAATTATAGCTTTAATGTAAACAAAACAGCTGTGTTCTGAAATCAGAGTTATTGGAATATAACTTAAGTTAATTTTTTTTAAAGAAAACAGTTTGTAGAGCTCGGTTTTTATTTCTTTTGATATTTTTTAAAGAATATTACACGAGGTTTAAATTTCTGTAAATTTTACCAGTGCTTCCTTTTTTGAGGAAGAAAAAAAAAAAAATCAGTGATTTGAATGGTAATCTGTTCCCCGGTATCCTGCGAATGCTGCGGATCATGGTACTTCATGTGCTTTTACTATTCTCATGGCTTTACACACAGACCCACACAGAGCCTTGAGGTATAGATGATGCAGAGGAGAAACAGCAACCCAGTGATATGTCGGCTTTAGCAACAAGTTCCCACCGTTTCTGCATAATTGGTGTCAGACTCCGATTCCCATACTGTCTGATGTGTGAGCAGCAGCCAGAGGCTACCCACACAATGTGCCGTGCGTGTTTGCGTGTGTGTGTGTGGATACTGTACGTAACCTACTTGACAAGCGCTGTCGCAATGCTTGTGAAAGAAGTGCACATAAAACAAACATGTGCAGACAGGCGCACCAGTAAATATTCACATAAATGAACACCGATAGCTATTTTTAAAGGACACACAGTATTACATAGTCTTATATAAGCTATGATGCTTTTTACACAGATATGAACACACGAACGTAAACCTGCTACATTTATCAGGTGCATGAAATGTGATATAATACTCTGGGATTAAAATGCTATAAATCCTGATGCACATATGTCACTTATTTTTACACCACTGTCTGCTAATGGTATAAACACCTAGAAACTATTAGAAAACGGAGTTTCTTCTCCTGTGTGTCCCACTGTAATCTCAGGATTTATTTTTATTTTGAAGTTTACAACTTTAGTGATAGAATTTCTGAGATTTTTCCCAGGATCTACTAAACCAGCGGTCTGCGAGAATTGAGGCTCAGGTGTCAAATTTATGGTTTTCAGGGTTTTTATCTTTAATTCGGATTCCCTGGGGCTTTTCCCGTGTGTTTTATTTTGAAAAAAAATATTTACGCATTACCATAGCGACCAGAGAGCTTAAGGGGCAGAGAGGAGGATGTCAGTCTCAATGTTGTTGGCATATTTCAGAAGGACGCTGCTAATAAAGTTACACAATTACACAGTCAATTCGCATTTATTGTTATATTTACAAAATAGCATAGTTTTGGTCTTGGTTGGGTCCTTTGACACCTTAAAGGCCGGTCCGTGAAAATATTGCCTGACATCAAACCGGTCCATGGCGCAAAAAAGGTTGGGGACCGCTGTACTAAACGATCACAATATGCTTCTATGCTAAATAGTGAACAGTAAGAAAGCTGCACAAGGATTTTTCATCAGAACATTTGGGATGAATATATATTGGTATGGCATCACATTCAAACCACAAGCTTTCATATGATAAGCACCTGGAATAAATACCATTCCCCAAGCTTCTATCCCCAAGCCATCCGCACTCTCAACCATAAAATGCCCCACCCCCCACCACACACACACACACACGCTCACAGCATCCATAAGTGACTGAGACAGGACTCTCTAACCCCCCCCACCACCACCACCACCACCCACACACACACACACACCGTGACTTATGATTGTATATCTTGTAAA
>VUQR01031037.1:0-12247 GCA_015108515.1 Hemichromis elongatus
TCACAGCAGACGTGATCCTCTCCATGATGTCATCCTTGCTTCCTCTAATGAACTCATTTTGGGAAGCCACGACTTGCTCCACCGTTTTAATCAGCATAGCGGGCAGCATTCTGGCGATTTTAGCAGCCGTCTCCGCTTTCTTTATTCTTCAATAGCCAGGGCCAAGCCAGCTCCGATCAGCAAGAGCCCCGTTATCATGAGTCCGAAAATGTAGATGTCTTCAATGTCCTCAATGTACAGTCCCGCCAGGCACACAATCCTCCATCGTGTATCCAGCAGGGAACGTCCCTCCAGGACACTCGGGCTCTCCCGAACCCAGGCTTTGCTTCGAGAAGAGGGTGTCAATTGCATTTAGGGACCAGCTGATCAAATCCATAGTTCCTCTTATAGGATTTTAGGTTTTCAGAACAGACTGTGAGACTCTTCCAGGGTAGAGGAGAGAAGTAGACAAAACTAGACAGAGACATCAGGAAGCCAAGCAGGAAAGATAAGGGACGGGAGAGGGAGAAAGTGTGACCGCCTTCGTCAAGAGCCAAGAGAAAAGCAATATCAATATCAACAATATCATCAGTAATATCACCATCTTTACACCACTGAGGTTAAATGACAACTATTTAACTGGGACGGTTATTACTGGTGGCTTTCCCTTCTTGAGCTGCTGTGAGACCTTGTGGGGTTTTTATGCTCGACATCTTGCTTGTATTGCAAGATAATTTGTGACATCACATCCTTTTTTTTTTTTTTCCCCTGATTGTTTTAGTTTAAAGGTAGCACATCAACTGGTCATGCAGCTTTGGTCTCTTGTGGGGCATTGCACACGGCCATCGCAGCTGGGTCGAAGACACAAAAGTACAATCGTGGTAATTTTTTTGGGTTTTTAACCACTATCTTATTGAAAATCCCACACAGTAGCTACTAACACTGTGTGGGAGATGTTGCGAATTTGTGAAAATACTTGACAAAGTCTTGGTTTCCAGTTTTGAGTCTTTTTTTTTTTTTTTTTGTGTGTGTGTGTGACAGATTTTGTCTGAGTGGTGACCCCTATCGTTTACAAGAATATTGCATTGGCTTCTTTCACCCTAATGGTGGGTGTAAATGACTGTATGATGTATCATTTGCTCTAGCTAGGGGTTTGCGCAGCGCATGCTGTGTCCTATGTAAATGTCATGGTCCTGGGTGTGACCCAGTGTTTTGTGTTTGATTTATACCTCTTGTTAAAGAAGCTTAGAGTTTCTGTTTCTGTATCCTCCCTGTGTTTCATGTTTGGTTACCCTTTGTCTCTGTGCTTTATGGTCCCCCGTCTCCCCGGTCAGTCCTGTCTCTGTCTCAGTTTCAAATCTGCATCTCTGTGTTATATTTCCTGTTTTACTTTGAAAGTCTGTCTCATGTCAGTGTTTTTAGTTTTCCTTCCCTTGTCTCGTTATGTCTAATCAATCTCAGCTGTGCCTCCTTCCTGTTTCCCATTCCCTCATTACTCCTAGTATAACTGGTCAAAAATAAAGTCTGAGGCGCTATTATTGTTATTTATTTATTTTTTTTAAACCACAAAGGCATGCAGGTATGTACCACACTCCTGCTACACAATATGTTCATGTATGTGCATATATGTATCATGTGTTACCAAGATTTAAAGATGAAACTCAACTTTTATCTATTAACTAGTGATGGGTAGATGAGGCCTCGTGAAGCATTTCAGCACATTCCCCAAACTGTATTGATACTGTGTCAACAGTGTTGCTGTTTTGACACCTGCTGGTTCTTAAATATCATTGCAGGCAACTTACTTGAGACTCACAACAGACACTGATTCAATGACCTAGTCATATACACTGTAAGGTATTTTACTTTCTATGGAATTATTTTATATCTTTTAAATTTAAAAGAATGAAGACATCTTTAAAATATATTGTGAATGACATTTAGTGAAAATTAAAATGAAAGTGTTGTGAATGTAATATTACCCATATAAATGTAATTGACTCAGTTTTTTATTAAGAAGTTTTAGTCAGAAAAATAAGTTTATCCATTTTTTTTTTTTTGCATTCAACCTATTGCATTTTTTATTTTATTTTTATTTTTTACACCATTTCCCCAGCTTTGGAGAACACATGCTCACAGGGCACAGATGAAGCTGAGGTACACACACTGTAAAGCCAGGTGGAAAAGGTTCGGATAAGATGTCTTCCTATTCCCCCAGTACATTAAAAGATCCTCTGATCTTGGAATGTTTCTCTCTGCCAAGTAGCGCTGGACCTCAACGATCGTCTGCTGTTGCTGTTGTCTGCCATCTTCTTGATCGACCCGCTGCCACAGGTTTTCTGAAATGATAATGAATGGCCATTTTAGTTTTTGTCATCTACTCCAAATTAGTACACATTAGCATCAAAATAAATGTACGAATAAGCTGATAATACTGAACTTGCCTGGAACAGGTGACTGCTCTGATGAAGGTCCAGGCTGTGGCATAGAGCAGGCAATTACTGCAGCACACTCCATTTTCAGGCCTACCTCCCTACACTTGGAGGAAGTACGAAATCCGAGTGTTGTAAATCTGGGGTCTAGAAGTGTTGATAGGGTCAACACACTTAATGACTCGAGATTAGAAGCAGTGTCTGTGACATGACGCCTAAGTTGGTCATGGGGATGGGTGGCTGCTTGAGTGTGTAGATGTAGAGTTCCGCTCAAGTGCACAATATAGCATTTTCATCATCGGGATGACCTTTGATCCTGAAACTCTCCTCAGGCAACTCCACTGTGGCCTGATGGAAGGGGGCAGAAGTGCTTCCCTTACAATGTCACACTCATCAGCCATAAGTGGAGTTAAATCTGTTTGAAGAGAAGCAAGAGATACCCAGACTGGTTCTTTCTCATTATGTAGCTGTGACAGCATCTGATATGTGCTGTTCCAACATGTTGGTACCTTGATAAGTTTCAAGACGGGCCGTCCCATCTGTTGCTGCACTTGAGCAAGCTTTTCTTTGGCTGTAGTGCTGGATCTGAAGAATGATACGATTTGTATTTAATTTTGAAAGTTCAGGGATTTGATAACATGATTTCTGGACTAATAAATTGAGTTTGTGTGCAATGCAAACTGAATGTTGAATTTGGAGAATTCTTGTTGCTGCAATCATGTTTGGTGCTTCGTCGGTCACAAGACACCTTACCTTATTTGTTATGGCCCAGTCATCCATCATGCCCCTTTGAAATGGACCAAATTGTCTGTAGTGTGACTTTGTGGAGAGTTTCACTCCCAACACAGATGTACACAACTGCATATTCTCATTAATGTAGTGACAGGTAAGAGCCAAGTCAGCCTCCATGTTCAAAGAGGTCCACATGTCAGCTGTTATACTCACTGCCACGGCTTGCTGTACTTCCATTTTCACTTGTTTGAGTTTCTCCACATGTTTTTTTGGACCAAAGACATGAATGAGGTGCCACAAGTGAGACCCTTGGTTTGCATTTCCAACTACTAAGTGGAGCATCATACAGCGTGGTCGCCAGAAGTTGTTCAGGGATGCTCTTTTTTACTGTCCGCCACATCATCTTATCACTTGGGTTTGCAGGGTTGATGTAACTGACGGCTGCCATGTCACTAAAATGTATGCAGAACGATGCAAGGACAAAGTGGTGCACACAATCCTGTTAATACAGATATGACAAGTAATATTCTAGCACTCTAAAAACACACTATTAAAAGCATACCTGCCTGTTAACAATAATCGTGGTCCAGGGGTATCTCCTCCAGGGCAGATACCTCAGCAGATAGCTGGTGCAGCTAGAGCACCACTGACTGCCTCCAAAACAATCTGCCCCTTATCTTACACATCATTTTTCGGCTCATCCTCCAGGGTGACAGCATCACCAGCACCAAGGCAGATGTTGTGCAGAATAGCACATGCTGTTATGACCTGAAACAGATGTTTTGCATTGTAAATAACATGTTTATACATGAATATACACTTTTGTTCTCATCACGATTATTCAAAAAAAAGGCCCACGTAGACCGCGAAGGCCACATCCTTCGAAGGATGCAACAGCCTAAGTAAACGGAAGGAAAAAGGTCTGCAGACCCCAAATCAGACAGAATCAGAAGATACATTTGTGAAAGTCAATAGTTTTGTAATAGGGACCTCACAAGACCACAGCTTAAAAACTTGATAGTGATTGTAGTAAGCAAGTCTCAGTTTTGACTGTAAAGAGAAGATTTTGAGTTGCAGGTTTGACAGGTCGAGTTGCAACAAGAAAACCATTTATAAGATGTCAGAATAAGTTTAAAAAAAGGGGTTGCTTGGACCATGAAACACAGCTGATGGACTACTGTAGTTTCATGGAGGGTTCTTACAAGTCGTTGAGTAGGTGAAGGGATGGTTCCTTAGTGGACAAGGCCAAAGTGTGCCAGGAAAAAAATCTTTTTAATTACAATTATTAGGATGTTAATTACAGCAGAGGTATGGGTGAGCAGATTTCACATGAACAAAATCATGTCATAATTACTCAGGAGTTAATTGAAACATCAAAATCTCAACTATTCATAGCTATCGGCAATTTTGAGTCACCAGTTAACTCAACCCCACTACTGTTCTGCCTCAGACAGCAGCTCCTCACCTAGCTTTGCTCTTCAGGCCCCAAACGTTTCCTCTGGGCTGTTCTGCTCTGGATTTCACTCTTTGTTTGCTCGGATTAGAGCTCAGCACTCTGGACTCTGCTCAGTTCCACTAGTTTCCCCTCGCTGTTCTAGATAACCACCAACTATGAACCTTTGCATTAATTTTAGTGCGGCAAAAACTTTGCAAAGTGATTAAAAAAGAAAATCCAGATTATTCTTTGCCACATATTACATAGCACACTGTTGCTACATATGTATATGTAAATTATGGTATTTTAGAAGCTTTACTTATATATATTTATATTCTTCACTTAGTGCTCACCATGCTGAATGACCTGTATTTACTTTGCGTTTAAAGATGAAAAATGTAAGCCACAATTTATCTTGTGCTTATTTTGTTATTCAGTAACGTAGCTTTTTCATCAACGTAATTTGTCAGTTTCAAAACTTCTTTTAAAATAAATGGCGAATGTTTCATTCTCTTCCCCCATTTCATCAAGATGTAATTCTGTTTTTTTTTTTTTTAACTAAAAAGCAGAACAAGAACTTGTCACTTCCTCTTATCTTCTCATCAGATTAAAGGATAAACAGAACTTCAATAAGACTTGAAACCAGCTTGTTTCAAAACCTCCTCCTTCGAGACTTATCGTTGACACTTTCCTTCAGCTCAGAGCCGGACACGCGTTTCTTTTTAATTATTCTGAAAGCTGCTGAGTGGATCAACAGGGAGCAGACATGGAAGCTGTAGTTGGATTGTTTTTGATGTTTGGAGTCTATAGTGGTGAGCTGTTCAATTTTCTGATGTAGTCCTTCGTTAATATTTAATTTTATAGTCAACGTCAGCCCCAGGATCCATTACAATCAGTGAAATAAGTCTGATATTGTTGTAGTTGTACTCTAAACAATCCCCCAGTACACACCAGCACAGGAATTATTATTTTGATAATGAGCATAATGAAGTTATAGACATCAGCAACTATAGTCAGTTTTCTTCCACGTGCCAGAGCAGGCGACAGTGAGGGAAATTTAAACCTGCTTGGCTAACAGTAAACATAAATTCAGTAAAATCATTATTGACATCAGCATTAATGACACTCTGTTACATCAATTGGAGGTCACAAAACTATTGCATGGTTATGTAACTTTGTTAAAACAATGTCGGACGCAGTAGTTTTCTCTTGTTACCATTAGCAGCAAGTCGGACAAGTACAGGACATGCTTACCCGCATGTGCTTTATAAATTGCTGGCTGTTGGAGTGGTGTCTTTTTTTAGATAACTGTGAAACTTTCCCCTATAGTTTACTCATAGTCATCATAGTTTCATAGTCTAGTAACAGGGTCATAGTTTATTCATAGTTTTCTTTGTTAAGTCATAGCCTTCAGTGTAGTTGTTGGTCAGATTTGTTTCACATTTTTCATTTATGTTTCATGTGTTTCAAATAATCATAGTTATGACTGTTGAGCTGATTAATTTATATTTTAATAATAATATTAATAATAAAATAGGATGAAAGGTGTACCCTTTTCTCAAATATTTATTTTATGTGTTTAGACTTTGGAAAATCACTCAATTACTTAATTAATTGCATTTTACAGGCACTATGTTAGTGTAATTCAAATACTTTTTTGATCATTTTTTAGTATGAACAACGGTGTATGTGAGGAGTTACCTGAAATATTAAAATTGTTCATTCTTGCTATTTTTTTTTTTTGTAGAAAAGCTATTGACATTTTAAATGGGTCTATCTTAAGTATCTACATAGGTCAGATAGGATGATAAGGCAACATGAACAGAGACAGAACCCTGAGGCTCTCTCAGTCATATCATATCAAACCCATAATTTTTAAATGTTCTTTATGAAAAAGACTAGGATTAGGAAATAGTTAGCTGAGCTCTAGCTATGGTGTTTTAGTCACATACGTGTGTAATGCTCATTTGGACATCCTTTTTCATGTTGTGTGATCTGACATAGCTCGCACTATTTCTGTTCTGGTGGCAACTGAACACTGAAATATGTGATATTTCATTATTTTTATTTACAGGTGTGGAAAGTTACTGTGATGGCAGACTAGATGGAGCTCATTGTTATGGAGCTTTGGGAGAAACTTTGGACATCAAACTGATGGACAACACCTCAAAAATAATCAAATTCCAGTTGTTAAAGAATGCATCATTAATACTAAATCGGAATACCAACAGTCTTAAATATAATCCAACAGAAAGATTTCTCTTTTTTCCTAGTAATGGAACACTTAACATACATAACCTGAGCAGGACAGACAGCGGTAAATATAACTTTTCGACCTTTAATTCAGAAGGACATTTATCAACTGAGCAGACTTTACACCTTCATATTCAAGGTAATTTTTCCCTTCATTAATAGATCTAAATTTAACATAGTTCTGGTAATCCATATGTACTATAAAGTGAGTAAAATAAGCATTGAACACATCACTAATTTTTCTAAGGAAATATATTTTTAAAGGTGCTGTTGACATGAAATTCTCACCAGATGTCAGTAACAACCTGTCCAATCCCCATATGGAAAAAAACACAAACCACAGATGTCTGTAAGCTGTAAAAGTAGGGAAGGGAAAAGGTGCAAAAAGGCATTGAAAGTCATGACACTGGCTGAGATCCATCAGTAATTAGAATGTAATCCTGTTACTTAGGGCAAATTAATTTCAGCTGATTCAGTTATAACTGATAACCCATAAAAAGGTGCCTCATTACCAAGGTGTCACACAAGAAATATCTCATAATGGGTAAAACAAATGAGCAAGACCTTTACAACATTATTGTTAACAAAACCTACTAATAGCATTGGTCACAGAAAAAAAATTTCTAAACTGCTGAAGTTTTCAATGATCTCTGCATCCCTTGTTGACCTGCAAGATTTCAAACAGAGGGGTCAAAATAATAATCAGAAGAGTTCTGATAACTGGTCCTTCTGACATCAAAAGAGCCAGGGACCAGTTGTAGAGAGCTACAAAAAGACCTGGAATTAGCAGTTACAATTGTTTCAAAGAAAACAATAAGTAATGCACTCAACTACCATGGCCTGTATGCGCACTCACCATGCAAGATTCCATTGCTGAAGAAAAAATATGATTAAGTTTACTAAACAACATTTGGACAAACCTGTGAAATACTGGAAGATTATAGTCTGGTCAGATAAAACCAAAAATGAACTCTTTGGATGTTTGAAGGGCCAAAGGCACTGCAAATCACACCAAAAATACCATACCAGCAGCAAAGTTTGGAGGTGAGAACATCACGGTGTGGGGCTGTTGTTCACACTTCATATAATTAAAGAAAGGATGAAAGGAAAAATGCACCGATACAATTTTGTTAAAAATCTTCTGTCATTTGCCAGGATGATGACGACGACACAAAGGTGGACATTTCAGCAAGAGAATGATCTAAAAAACACAGCCAAGGAAACTCTCAGTTGGTTTCAGAGAAAGAAAATAAAGCTGCTAGAGTGGCTCAGCCAATCAGATGACCTGAATCCAGTTGAATATCTATAGAAAGAACTACTCAGAGTTCATAGATGAAGCCAATTCTTGTGTGGAAGAATGGGCAAAAGTCGCACCTGAGCAATGCATGCAACTGGTTTCTCCATACAGGATGCACCAACCAAGGCTTTTATACAAATTAGTAGATTACAGTAAGTGTCTTCAATACTTTTTCTCTGTGTCACTTCTCTGACCTAATCTATGGACATCTGTGGTTTGATTTCTTTGGGTGTGTAGTTTGGATGGCCTGTTACTGACATCTGGTGAGAATTTCATGTCAATAGTGCCTTTAGAAATATATTTACTTAGAAAACAGGTCAGTTCTTCAGTAAATAAATAATCTGTCTGTCTTGTCTATCTTATCTATGATAAATGTAGTTTGTGCTTTTGCTGTTCTTCATTAGAGGCTATGTCCAAGATTGTGTTTTAGTATCAAAAATCATCTTTTTGTGTTTCTCTTGGCTCCTGTTGCCTTTTATTTTAGAAGGAGATATTTTGCCAGTGATCTGTGGTATTCTCTCAGCACTGGTGATTTTCTTAGCTGTGGGTGTAGCTGTCATCTTTTTTGAGAGAAGAAAACAAAACCAAACAAAACAAAAAGGTACAAAGCTTGCTTTTCAGTCCCCTCACTCAGATTGCCATTTAGTCTTCTTGTAGATATACTGTACAGAATCATATTTTACTACTTATCTTTTTGAAGTCACTTTTTTGCTTTCTTGCTAATGACTTCTTCACAATGTCATCATACTTCATTTAATATAAATATGTGGGTTTTGCTAACCAGTAACTGAAAACATGATTGAAACAGGTCAGAAAAGAAAGTTTTACAAAAACCATGACCTGACTCACTGATGTTAATTTGATCTTGCTTCCATGCAGGGGAAGATGTCCAGGAAATAATATATGCTGATGTTAACATCAGGCAACAGCAGGGGAAGCAAGTGGAGGGAAGAGAAGAGGTGGAGTATGGCCAAGTAAAGTTTTCACAGTGATCTCATCAGACTGAACCAACATAATGATTGTACAGGACGATTGTTTGTATCGCAAAATCCTTACAATCAGGTGATTTAGTGCTTTTACACAGAGGGAGGAAGTGATGCCAAAATCCCTAACTTTCCTCTACAAAAAAAACAAACAAATTGAAACTCACAAATACTAATTTTCTTTGCATTGTATTATAACAGGGCATGAATTCACCCAGCAGTGAAATCTCTGTTAAAGCTCTGGTAGAACAATGGAGTGGTTTTCTAATTTGAAAAGGACCGGTTATTGACTGGGTTTAGTTAGAATTCAGTTATTTAAATGCAAATAATTCAAGTAAAAACACTGAACTTTTGTATAAATTAAAATGCATGACTTGAGCTTGACAACACATCCAGATGTTACAGCTAAAGAATATGAGAAAACCTTGTGTTTTGTGTTACTTGGTTTCATCAACGATTAATACTTTTTACTGTGTAAACAAACACACTTCACCTCTTTAGTTATATACAATGCAGATTTATTTATAAATCATAGCATGTCAAAAACATTACACAGCAAAACCTCACAATAATACAGTTATGAGAATAGTCGGTTACTTGCTATAGTGACAATAATAACATATTGATAATGTTTTGTCATCAGTCTGGGATGTACAGATGTGTTCATCATTGTTATGCTGTAAAAATGTCCTTATTGATGTTTTTATTTTATTTTAATTGACTGGGTTTTCAGTTAGTTTTCTTCTGTACAGTTACATAGTCACAATAATTTTAAAACATATTATATTTGTAACATTTACTTTGGTTAATTTGGTAATTTATAGAAATTACCATGGTCCCTGGGTCTCAGTATTCAGGTTTGAGATTTTTTATAGGTTTGGATTTTAGGTTATCTTTGGATTAGGAGTATTACTATTTACTTTTCTGTTCATAAAATAGTTCCTATCCGTGTATGGGTTTTTTTTCTACCCTTTTTTGTGCCATTAGTTCTTGGCTCTACTGATGACTTCATATTTAGTTAGTTCCCCTTTCCATTGTGTATCTGTTACGTTCCTCCTTCTGTTTTATCTCTGTACTTTTCTTTCAGTGTTTCCTCATTTCTGTTGATGCCTCATGCTTTTTTTTTTTTGTCTGCTTCCTTTAGTTACGCCCTTGTTTAACTGTTTAAAGCCAACTGTATCATGTCTGATTTGATTCTAAGAGCTTTTGAGACTTCTACATCATCAGTTTATTTATTTTTTTGGTTCAGGCCTAAAGAGTTCAGTTCAGTTCATGTTCAGTTTTTTTCCGGGCTTTGCTCTCACTGATTATCAGCTCACTTGTCTCCCTTTCTCTGACTAACTGATACTTTGTTATGACTAAATGAAGTAATTACTTTGTTTCTTATCTCTTTAGAGTCTGTTTCACTTATGTGTTTTATCAGTATTAATGACTTTCACTTTGAAAAAAATTATTCCGTTTTTGCATATGTCAATTTAATTACCTTTTTTGTCATGATAAAATAACAATAAATATTATTTAAAGTTACATTGAGTAATCCTGATAATTTTTATCCTATGCTGTATGGCAGGCAGGGGTTGTACCCAAACGAAGGACTTGGAGATTGAAAACTTACCCAAAGATGGCGAATTTATTGCTGGAAAACATGAACTAAAACAAAGTAAATAACTGCTGAAAGAAACAAACAATGCTCCAGTACAAGATGTCAGTCACTTAATCTGCAAGCTAGTCTGTACATTGAGCATTTTCCAGGGGATGTTATCTGGATCAGCAGCCTTCCTTGGGTTAACTCTGTGAAGAGCTTTTCTAACATCAGCTGAGGTGAGACACAGAACCTGGTAATTTTGAGGAGGTGTGGCCTACCTCACTATCACGTCGGTCTGAGCGTTGACTGTGCATAGAACTTGTTCAGTGCATCTGTTAGGGAGGCACCACGTTAAAGCCAGGTGTCATCGTCCTGTAGTTGGTGCTGACCTGCATGCCCTGCCACATGCAGTGTGTCGCAGCTGTGGATTCTCTGGCCATGCGCGCGCTTTGCCGCTGTGATGGCTCAAGGCAGTTTGGCCCTCACTGTTCTCAGGGCTGCCTTGTCACAGAGTCTTTAGCAGCTCACGCACCTTTGTAGTCATCCACAGTATCTGGTTGGAGCGCATTATGATAGTCCTGGAGACAGTGACATCATCAATCATCAGCGCAGTTATTGATGTTGCTGGTTGCATATCTATAGTTTAAAATACAGAGAGATGAGAACCTGGCCTGCAGGAGCGCGCTCTGCTCTTCAAGACTGTTTTGAGTGCACTGACCGAGACATGTTCAGTCACATTATGAATAAGCTTAACTTCACATTTCATTCAGTTTAGATTACATTAGCACTTTCACTTTAGCAAATTTTTTTTATCCAAAATGTCTTTCTCTTTAAAACTTTGTGTTTGTCAATCACAATTTATTCAGTAGAATCCCCTTTTTACTAACATTCAGCGATCAAAGTGTAGTTTCCTGTGTGCTCTCATACACACACGCACACACTCGCTTACTCTCATATCTCTCAAAGACACTTCTACACAAGTTGGTAGCTAGTATGGAGGACCACAAGAGCCACACGCATCGAAATAAAAATTTCTGTGCTTAATTAATGAATTGTAAAATAAAATCTGCATTTGTAAATTCATTTTCGAATTCCAATTTAATAAACTGATTTTTAAAATGCTTTTTAAGTCTTCATTTCAAAAATCTTTTTCGAATTGCACTTTAACAAACTGCATTTCAAAAAACTTTTTTTAATTGCACTTTAATAAACTGCATTTCAAAAAACATTTTCGAATTCCACTTTATTAAACTTCATTTCAAAATCCATTTCCCTTTCCTGTTCGCTCAGGGATTAACATGTGGATTAGCAGTTGGATTAACAACTTCAGTTTAAAAATCCTGCTGCTATTCAAATTAGCCACACCGTGGGAGCTCTCTGATTGGTCAGACAGCTGCGTGCTTTATTCACTGTTACGCGCACACTTTATGCGCCACAGTGTACAATGTTAGAGAAGTAGTTATGACCTGGTATATTTGCTGGATCGATAGCTAGCTAGCGCTTCTAATGTATCCTTCATGGCCCACCATATCCCAGAATTCATAGCGCGGC
>VUQR01031038.1:6466-20122 GCA_015108515.1 Hemichromis elongatus
AGAATAATTTTATTTTCTGTAACATTTTTGTGAAAACACAGAAGAATCTCATAGTTTGAATCTGTTGCTCGTGACTAAACTTTGTTCTCATGTTTCCACTCTGCTCCCATCATCTGACCTAGGTCATGTCTGTCCAAATCAAGTGTTTCCAAGAAATTATCACCATTGGTTACAGAGTTTACCATTCCTACGACTTGCCATGGTTTAGGACACTAAGCTGGTAAGGAAAATGGGTTTCACAGAAAAAGAGCTGATAGTTTCGATGTATTTTGAACTGAGTGTTCCTCTTAAATGGATAGCTTGTTTTCTTTGAAGAGCGGTTGTATGACGTGTCTATCCAATAGTCAGTGCATTGCACAGACTTTGTTGTTGACACATTACTAAACCTTAAAAGGCCCATTGATTAGTAAACTGTATGTAATTATTTGCAAAAGTTAATTTAGATCTGAGCTAACCTGCTAATCATAAACTAATTAGTGCAACAGCTAATTAGACCAGCAAATTCTCTGATCAGTAAGATTCCTTTCTTTCTTTGGTAGCTTTGGATGGCTATAACGGCTTTAGATCAGTGCAGTCTGACAGCTAAACACTTGAAAATATTCTAATATTGAATATATTTAAAAAACAAATTTGTTGGTATAAAAGTGCGACAGATTAATGTGACATGTCAGAGTCACAGTGTAGTTGAAACATGCACACAGCCACAGTGACATCATCCAGGTAAAGCCGTGAGTGAATGTTTACGCTGTCACCTTCTTTGTGTTTGAGGGTTAAATTTGGACAGTGCACATTCATTTACTACTTTACTGTTGCTATATGTCACAGGAGCTGAAGGGTTGCTATAGACTTCTCATTGCAGCTCGAGGAGTCACCGCCTGCAGGCCATTAGGGGAAATACATGTCGAAGACATTGTTTATTTACAGTCTGTTAACAGGCTAATAACTTTTTTTATTGATCTAGAGATAACGTCGGAGGAGAATAGTGGACACAGCTTGCTTGTTTTATTGCCTTGAAGAGGACAGCACATGTGTTTGACTTGTTTTGGGAATATGCAAAAGAATAATAACAGCAGGTTTTTAAAATTCACTGAGTGTCATGTAAGATATATTTTTACATAAAGAAAATACTCCCAGATGTTTTGTCCTTTATTGAAACCACTAAGTGCTGTGTAGAAAACCAGGTTTTTGTGTTCCTAAGTAGTGTATTGCGGATTAACGACTGTCAGCATTATTAAAGGACAAATAAATAAATTCCAAGCCCAAATACTGAAGCCGTCTGAATGTTAGCTCTATATTCATACTGAGCTGTCTTCCTGGTATGTAAGGAGATTTAATAAAGTCCCATTTTATTTTTGTGGCAGCCACACGTCATTAAACTCTGCTGCGCTGTCAGAAAAACGCTGACTCAAGCCAGCTTCCTTTGCAGTTACTTTCACTGTCTTTGCAACGCCTTCTTTCCCCCATTACGATTATCTTTCTCCTATTTTTGTTGCAGTGTTTTTTTGTTGCTACTTTGCATACACAGCACACACACTCCCACGGGATGCGACATTGCAGCCAAGAGCAAAGATCACTGCCATGCTGGAAGTAAATGACAGCTAATTGAAACTTGCCCCTTGCATCAAAGCCATCCCTCATAACAACACGCACAACCAAACAGTGCAGGTCAATGTACAGTGGGCAAGAACCACTGGTAGACACACAAACCCTCTGACCCACACGAGCAACAATCCCTGAAAACATACTGAGGAAAAAGACATCAAAGCACGAGTGTAAAGGAAAACTAATTCCCTTTGTTTCCTGCCTCAGGTACTTTCTGATTTGTGTCAACTACTTCTTCTATGGAGAAACTGTTGCAGATTACTTTGGGGCTCTGGTGCAGAGGGAGGAACCTCTGCAGTTCCTGGCCCGATATCACCGCTTCATCTCCTTTGCGTTGTACCTCGCAGGTGAGCCTCGCCTACAAGACAATATGGCTGTTGTATCTCCATAAACACACATGCTCTTTGGCCCTTTGTTTCTCGCTCACGTTTTACTTACAGGGGTGGATTAGGTTTCATGAGATGCGCCTCAGTAGAGTTCAGTTACAAATACCATTACTGGGGAAATAACCTGAACCAAAGCAGAAACAAAGCCCTTGGTTAGATTCTTAGTATAAACAGACTAAACTGATTTACGGTGACACCAGCTCCTGTTTCTGCTTTTTCTTTGGTGCTTACATTTGCTGATAGGACTGTTTATTGCTGCCAGATGTGCCGTAAAAGCACAAATATTGAGGTGTGGCTTTTATCAGCATGCTGTTTCCATACATTTTGGGTAAAGAGAAACAACAACTAACAAGAAAAGCCAAGTGTGTCATGGTAGGTGTCTTTTAGATATTGCCAGTGATCTTAGATTAAAATTGTTTTAATAAATTGCTAAACAGTATATTACAGGTTTTTTTTCCCCCTGTTTGTACGATGCTTCCATTACCTGGGGAACTTTAGAAATTTGCATCAGTTGTGGAGACCAGCTGTGAACTTAATCCCATGCTAATGTGTCGCATTTATAATTTGTAAAATAAAAAGTCTCCACCAATTTGACCACTGTTTTGCTTAAAAGAAGGTGAGGATTCTGCCTCTGTGTGATCTGACATCTGTCTTTTTTGCCTCCCTGTTTCCTGTGTTGGCAATTACAAATGAAAGTCTGGTGCTACATGGCATAAAGACCCATTCACACAAAGGAATCCATGAGGAGAAGGAAATCTCAGTGAGGCTGGAGGAATGCATGGTAGCATGCCGTCTTCCAGCATGGTCGAGAACGGCTGAGTTTGACTGGCGATATCAGTACATTTGAGTAAAAGAGACTTTATTTATCCTGTGACTACACAGTTTAAAGCATGAGCCTGGAGGAGTATTTCCACGTCATGCAAACGCCCTATTTGCACGGGATTAGTATTACCAGGAGATGTTAATTAACATTCATATGCTTAGGGCTGAGCCCACTGAGGGATGGCAGATGTTCTCACTGAATGCTGCCACACATGTTTAACATTTTTCATCTTTCGGGATTTCACCCTGATGGATTCCACCTTACTCACTGGGGCCCGATTTTCACAGGATAAATTTTATTACAGGATCTCTGATTGGTGAAATATTGTAGGTGTTTTGTGTTGGAATGGATAGGGCAGATTCACAGTGGGAAAAAAGTTACAGATGATCAGGTCAAAGGTCAATCAGAGATCTTGAGGGTTTCATTCTAAATAGCCACTAATTTGAATTTACATCTGTGCTGATTAAAAGTGATATTTTTTCTAACAAACTGTTTTGTAGTAACAACTATCCAATTTAGGATAAAGGGTGGGAACCCCCCCCCCCCCAAAATAAGCTTAGGTAGGAAACTAACTCAATGAAACAAACTGTGGATTTGGATCTTTACACTCCTAATGTTCTTGTGTAACTTTAAACTTTAACACACTGACGCATATATGTGACCCCCAGTAAAGCCCTGAGACACTCGGCGTGCTTGTGATGGTTCTTTATAAACTGGTACATGACTCGCCAGCTTTCCAGCTGTCTCCATCTGTCCTCCTCAGGTCCCGGTGGCACTGAAATAGCGCGAGTATCATTACCAGATAGATTTCAGCTGCCTTGCCAGCCTTCATGGCACTGCCCCTTGAGTCCGTTGCACCACTCCTCCCTTGCAGACTACACATCCTCCACACAGCCGCTCTGTTTAAATAAAAGAAAATATATTCACATTGTTTTTCATGTTAGAGTCCAGTGGAAAAAAAGTTTTTTTTTTTTTTTTTATCACATTGGTGGTTTTGCATTCCTGTCTCTTAGTAACAGGCACATAAGTGCAGAAATAGCTAATATTTGGTCATTTAGTTTAGAAATTAGGATTAACTCTGGCCTCAGTTTAGGCCTGCTGTACATAACAAAGTGCAGTTTAATCTGAGACGAGCATCATTTGGCATCTGAGACATTTCAAACTACACATGGTCTACTTAGTCTGCCACAGACTCTGCAGAGGGTTTTTCCCAGAAAAAGCTCGCACACAAGCTCTCAGCTGCACCCTGCACAATCCAAATTCACAAGTCTTGGCTAAAATCAGAGTTACTGAAGGTTAAATGTCCAGAGATTTTATGTGAAGGAAAACTAAAAGTGTCCAATCACGGGCGTGTTTTTTTTTTTCCACATTGCTTTTAAACGCTGTACATCATGTGTGACGAGTCTCGATATATTTGAATATTGAACACTTGTTGTTCATCTTGGAGTAGAAACTGACAGCATGTCGTCTGCTCTTTCACAGGTTTCTGCATGTTTGTGCTGAGTTTAGTGAAGAAACATTACCGCCTGCAGTTTTATATGGTGTGTATCAGCCAAGTAACCATCTTCTCCTCTGTTGCACCGCTAACCTTCCCATTCATCCCCTCTCACCACTTCCTGCTTCTTCTGTCTCGCTCAGAGGGTTTTAAAAACTCCTCTCACGTTCTTTTGTTACACCTGCGGGAGGCTTTTTTAGGCCGTGTCTGTCATTAAATGTTACCCTGCATTAGCTCTCCGTCCACATTGACATAGAGTTTGATCCCAGATGAGTGCAGGGCTTCCGCAGTGGCTCCAGCTGTATTTCATTTATGTGCATCTGCTTTGCTTATTCTGTCTGTGGCCACCTTCATGCTCCATATTTTATCAACTAAACAAAATTTAATGACTAACCTTATTTTCATTTTAATGTTATCTCAAAAACAAATGTATGCAAATTGCTACAAATAGCATTAATGCTGACATTTCTCAGGACAGGCAGCCACAAGGGGAAGAGCCACTCTTTCTCTCATCCAACATTACTATTGTCAGGCTAAAACCGCTCATTGTATAGTTATAGTTTTTAGAATGGTTTAACTGTGCTGCTGTCTTTGTTTCAAGTATTGTAATAATTTAGTTGCATGCGTCTACACAGGAATCCGAGTTCTCACTCACCCACCTGCTGCCTGCTTTTCTTTTTCTTTTGATGTTTTTCACATTTCTGCATCATCTGATCTGCGGTGTGGGTCTGTCAGTGCCATCCAGCATGTCCGCCTGTCCTTCTGTTTGTTTCCACTATTTCTGACATGATCCTACTTTCTGAGCGGGCACGGCTACATTCCAGTGCAGTGACACTGTGGTGTTTGTGTTTGTGTTTGCCATTCCAGTTTGCTTGGACCCATGTGACCCTGTTGATTGTGGTAACTCAGTCCCACCTTGTCATTCAGAACCTGTTTGAAGGAATGATCTGGTAAGCAGGACAAAGAAAGACTAGAGGAAGCTGCCCTTGTGTCTCTGACTATCACTGTTTCATGTGTTTCATATGTGTGCCCACTGTTGGAGTGTGCTTTGTGCAGGCTTCTTAAAAAGGCAACAGTGCATTTAAAAATTAAGTCACAACCATAAAGTTTTAAGTAAGAGGAAAAAATAAGTCATTAGAGGGCAGAAGCATTTTAGAGCCTAGTCAGATACTGATTCTCACCTCTCATCATTGCTGAAATTCCTGTTTTTCAGGTTCATCGTCCCCATCTCCATTGTTATCTGCAATGACATCATGGCCTACCTGTTTGGGTTCTTCTTCGGGAGGACTCCACTCATCAAGGTAAATTAGACTTGGCTCTGCATTTCGATTTTTTGCTGATGAAATTAAAGGTGTGAGGTATGAGACATTGGGAAACTGAACCTCTTTCCAGCGGTCGATCTCATGGTAACTATGTCCCTCGTTTATATACAGTCTATTGATGAGACCTGAAGAAGCTGTTGTAGAAAACATGCCTAAAGAGACGCTTTTGAGTCTCCCTTCAGTTTGTTAAAGAGTTGCTTTCATGGTGAAGCAGTGAATGAGCTCAAAACTAATAAATGTTCAGCATCAGTGGTGATGCGTGTGTTTTATCAGACTCAGTGTGCCGACTGCTTTACAGTCTTCATCTGTGTCAAAACAGGTGATTGAAATTTGCCTCATAGGGCAGCCGCATGGAGATCCAAGTAGTTATAATAGGATCCGGTTGGATTCTCCAAGTACTAAGGAGAGATACTCCAGTGTTTCAGAGAAAATGCAATTCATAGCAACACGCTAACAGTAACCATACAGTGGAGAAATAAGCATTCGATTGCCTGTTGAAGTCATCATTGTAACCACCTGTAAAGGGCCATCTGTGATTCAGTGGTAAGTTTGGTTTAATTGTTCAAAATAAAAAGATAAGGGAATAAAGCATTCTCTAACAAATTACTGTGTGTTTTGAGGGATTTGGAGCGCATGGTGTAGTAAGTGGTAAGAAGTTCTTGTAGTCAGTCTCCAGGTTCGTACACATCACAGCAGAGATTTTCAGCCTCTGCTCTCTGCAGAACCTCTCGGAGTCTCGAAGGTTTCTAGATACACAAAGCTTCTGCGCTCTCTGTGGGTCCAGAGGCTGGCAGGACCATTCCATGGCCTTCGTGTGCTGCTGCTGCTTGGGCCACTCCAGAGTGAAGGAGGCTTTTGTCAAAGATTTTTGCATCTTTTTCCTCAATGTGATGCAGCTGTCTTGTACTTTGGTTAGAGGGGAAAAAAAAGCCATAGTCGGCATCGTTTTCCCTTGAACTGAACCGAGAGGATCAATGCCAGACCATTCGGTTTGGTCTCACCTGAGTCATTCAGGTGTTGACTGGTGGTGCGGTGATTAGCACTGTTGCCTGAGTTTGATTCCAGCACCTGGTTGGGGTCTTTCTGTGTGGAGTTTGCATGTTCTCTCTGTGTTTGTGTGGGTTCTCTCCGGGTACTCCGGCTTCCTCTCACAGTCTAAAGACATGAAGTTAGTGGGGATAGGTTAATTCATGATTCTAAATTGCCCACAGGTGTGAATCTGGCTGTGGGTCTGTCGCTATATGTCAGCCCTGGCGACCTGTCCAGGGTGTACCCTGCCTTTCGCCCTATGGTAGCTGGGATAGGCTCCAGCCCGACCTGACAATGATAAGTGGAAGAGAATGGATGGATGGATGAAGCTGCATTTCAAGCCGTAACAGCTTCATAGGGAGGCGATAGGGGTTCAAGTATTTATTTACTGTAACTGTAACTGCAGCTCTTCCAGGCAGTTTTGTGATCAAACAAACTCATTAAGAACTTGAACTGTTAAAGCACTAAAATAGTCATATACTAGTAAATAAAATGAATCAACTCGAGGATGGTGAACCCTTCATTATCTGAAGATTGATGCTGCTGCTGTGGAGACCAGAGCATTTCAGAGCATTTCGGAGCTGAGGGCAGAAAGATTTATTTGAAATCACGAGTAGTTTGTGGTGAGGCTGAGTGAAAGCCACACGTCATGTTGATGTGAAAGACGCCTTCTGTTTGTGTTTCTAATGCAGCTCTCACCCAAGAAGACCTGGGAGGGTTTCATCGGAGGGTTTTTCGCCACTGTCGTCTTTGGCTTCATTGTAAGTACACTTCTTTTTTTTTTTTTTAATTTTCTTTGACTCACGTGGTCTGTATTTCCTGCTATGCAGAGCTATTTATAGTAGCAGACAGAGCCCATAGAAAGGAAACGTAGATGTTGGCTTTCTTCTGTGTTGCTACTGTAGATAAGGAGCAGCTATTGCTAATTTGTATTTTACTGTTAGGGTTGTGATTGTTGGCAGTTTCCCATCACTCTTACAACTGCCAGGACACTTTAATAACAGTCACGTGATTCTTAGTGTGCGGTTTTTCGCATATTTGTAAGATGCCAGTTGGTTGGTTTTGTTGTGATTTATCAAACTGTAACCGCCAGTTACGTTTAGGCGGAGTGATTTATGTTCAAAGTGATTTATGTTTAAAGTGATTTGTGTTTAAAGTTGCTATTCGTTTACTTGGTGAAAACCGTACACTTAGTAACAGAAAAAGATGTAAAATATGCTCAGTTGTTGTTGGAGTTTGGATTTTAGCAACTTAATGGCAGGGTCGGGACCAAAACAACCCTTTTTCAGCCTGTTCTCATTTTTTCGATCACGTTTGTGCTTCATGCTTGTGCATCTCGCAGGTGGTTATTTCAGAAGCTAATGTTGTCTTTGTTTTCCCACAGCTGGCCTACCTCCTCTCTCAGTTCCAGTACTTTGTGTGTCCCGTGGGCTTCAACAGTGAATCAAACAGCTTCACAGTCGAATGTGAGCCTTCTGACATCTTTGTGATGCAGGAGTACACACTTCCCACTGTGCTACAAAACACGCTGAGATGGGTAAGACTCTGTTCTTGTCTTTCTTTAGACGTCACATTCATCTCATCATTAGAGTTCATTCTAAAATCCTCCTGAAATCATGAGAAATGTTTTGCAGATAATACATTATTTAGGTTATTTCTTTAATGCAGATATTTAACAAGATGTAATTAAAAGTGATCTATCATGGTCATTTCCAGCTCCAGATTTTAGGTCTTGGACTAGGAGATTAGGTTAAAATGGCTTTGATTAAATCACTTGTAGATATTTATTTCATCTCTTCTGGCCTCTCTTTCAGAAAACTGTCAACCTGTATCCCTTCGCAATCCACAGCATCTTCCTCTCATCTTTTGGATCTCTCATCGGACCGTTTGGCGGCTTCTTTGCCAGTGGCTTCAAGCGAGCGTTCAAAATCAAAGTAAAGAGCATCTCTGTGTCTTCTTTATGTGTTATCTGTTTGCATAAGGAATTGCATAAGAGGCCAAATTTCACTGAATTTGATTTAGATGTGGATCGTGGACAGAGGAGGGATACATCTAGATGCCTTTTTTTTAACATTCTTATAAGGAGGGGCTGAGCGGATGTGCTGTCCGAGTGCCTGTGTAGTTTGTCTGCTTTCCTCTCTGGTTTCACAGTTTCTGCTTGATGAATTTTTATGTTCAATCCGTTTTCCAGGTGAGATTTAAGTATAGTTAGTTTCTCTGACTGAAGTGAGTGGTACTAGTTACAGAGGCATGTAGCTGACTGGAGCTCCAGCTCAAAAACTCACTGCCACAGATTAGTGTAAGAGGGAGTGACAGTTGAAATGTTGCCAAAACTAGTTGGTGCACTTCAGCTGTGTTTACTCACTGAGATTGTATTTAAAGCAGCAGGCAGCTCAGCATTGTTTGCTTAGTCACTAATGCATCATCACTGCAGGCTGTCAACAAAAAATGTGGGCACCAGTGGCTTGCACCTTTTTTTGTGCGTTCCTGGTGGCCTGTGTAGCACATCTCCACCTAGTGACACCTAATGATGTTTGACAAGCGATCTTTAAAAAATAGCATTTATTCCATGCACTGTAGTTGTGATATTATGGATAAAAGCCAGTTAAAGCACAGCTGGATACTATAGCATTCTGTGTCTCTTCTCCTTCAGGACTTTGCCAATACCATCCCTGGCCACGGTGGCATCATGGACCGCTTCGACTGTCAGTACCTGATGGCCACCTTCACACACGTCTATATCGGCAGCTTCGTCAGGTAAGAAGCGGTGGCAATGTTAATAAGCTCTCATAAAAGAACTTTGTGCTGCTGTGGTAGTTCTGTCTTTTGAACATCAGTATCCTGATCTCTTTGGAATTATATGAGCCACGACTGCCGGCTATATGCTGTGAAAAGAGGAGGTCATGTGACTAAAGGTGAAGCTGGAATCAAAATTTACCAGACTGTGTGAAATTACTGTCACTGAACATAACGTTTCAAGTAAAAAATACCAAAATATAGCTGGACTGGATTAAATAACTCAAAACATTCCAGATGTCAAAGAAAAGCTATTTGAAAAGGAAATTTCACATCAATTTAAGTCGGCATCAGAATAAATAGGTGGATGTTGTTTCAAGGTCTGAAAAGTTAACGTGGGCATCAAGCAAAAATACTGTTTGATTTCTTTTGGGAACAATTCTTTAGAAATGTCCCTGGAAGTCCCAATAACTGCACTTCCTCCAGTGGCCACTTGATTCTATCCAATTCAATTAACTTCAGTTCAGTTTTATTTATATGGTGCAAAATCACATCACATCAATGTGCTTTATATTTAAAGGTAAGGACTCTACTATAATACAGAGAAAACCCCAACAATCAGATGACCCCCTATAAGCAAACACTTGGCGACAGTGGGAAGGAAAAAAGTAATAAAGGAAATATTCTACAGAGTCCACATCATGAGTGACATCATAGTGACTGTCCATCTGGCACGTCAACAGGAAAATTACCTCGGTATTCAGTTTCTCTATGCTGTCTTACAAACCTAGTATCTTAAAGTCTTTAATACAAAACAATCCAAGCTTTTTATAACTTAGATTAAAACTGCCAATAAAATGGGGTGTGCTAAAGGATGATTGACAAGTTCTTGCTGTGTAAATGGTGTCCCTTGATTAGGGGTTAGCTCCACCCCTCACTGATCATGTCTTGTTTCAGAATGCCAAGATGCCGACGGTCAAAATGCTCAGCTCAATTTGGTGGCTACAGCCATCTTTTATATACAGCCTGTGCATCTCACTCTGAAAGTTCAGACATATTTCTCAATAGTTCAAACGATACCACTTTTTTATGTCCGATACGGATATCATAAATTTGGATATCTGCTGATATGAATCTGATATAGTGTATTTTATAATCAATAAAACTGTTTTTTATAAATATCTTGCTGCATTCTGTATAAGTGCATACTCCAGTCTTAAAAAACAAAACACTAAAACTATTCTGTTATACTTGTATGCAAAAAATACACTGCACCCAAAATATTTTATACAGTAGTTGAGCAATACTGATCAATCTAATAAACCTAAACCTACACCATCCTCCTTATTCTGGTATTTTAAAGAGTACAGGTTTGCCAACTCCCAGCAAAAATATTAGGGAACCACCCCCCACCATCCATCTCATGATGCTTAATTGACGTAATCAACTTTAATTTATTGCACATGTAAAACAAATGCTATAGGTACTACTATTATTAGGGTATATATTAGACTTAATATTCTCTACATACAATGATGGAGTTATATACATTTAATCAGATGACCACTTTGGTTGTAAGATTCAGATAATTATTTATTAAAAGTTAGACATTTTAAATGAAATAAGAAAGAAAAGTATTTCTTCGTGCCCCCCTTTCCCTGTTTATGCCCTACCTGCCCCCCTGGCTAAACTTTGCTAGATCCGCCCCTGCACAGTTACCAGCTGTCAGCTACGTAGAAAAGGATCCCGATGTTTTTTTTCTCTCAGAAACGTTCATAACTTTCCTTCAACTCATTCATGTCACCTAAAAGTTCAGCTCTGATGATTCAGTAAGGACATCTCCTGGTTTGATCTTCATGTTTCCCTCTCACCACATATCCAAACTGATATCATGACCAGCAGCTTTTACGGCTGTGGCTCCAGCAAACATTACAAAAACAGTATCAGACCAATACCAATACATAATATTGGATCGGTCCATCTCTAGTTCAAACGTCACTTACACCTTGAAGTTTCCTTTCTTTCTGTAGTGGTTAGGGGAGATTCTCCCCTTCCCCTGAAGAAAGGAAAGTTTGAGTGCTCTTGTTCCTTGTTTTTTTTTTAATTGTCAAACTTGAAACTTGAATTTTTTTTCTCTTGCAGAGGTCCCAACCCCAGCAAAGTGCTGCAGCAGCTGCTGCTGCTCCAGCCTGAGCAGCAGCTTGGCATTTTCCATACTCTGCAGTCCCACCTGAGAGACAAGGGCATGCTCCCACCTGCTGCTGTCCAGGCCGAGTGACACGGCACCACCTCCGCAGGGCGATGACCTGGGAGTGTGTGAGACGGTTTTCGAAGTTGGCGTAAGCATGTACACACACGCGCGCATGCAGAACATGGTATGTGTGTGATTTCTGGCGTATATTGGAGCATCCATCGTCATCTTGTCGGCTCTTCGTTCAACTTCCAATCAACTCAAAATCACAACTTTAAACCTGAGGTGACTTTCTGGACTACAAGGAACAATACAGTAGGAAAGAAACTAAAAACAAAAAGGAAAAAATAAGTGGCTGCGTTGCTTTTACATTGAACTGGCATCAGCTACAACACACGTCACGAGTGAACGGGCCGTCATCATCCTACAAACGCACACACTGAAGAAAAAGATGTACTCGCTCAACAAAAGTGACTGTAAAGCACACAGCTTTCTCAGTGGATGGTCAACGTGCAGATTCGCTGTGGACGGCAAATATTGCACTAAATTTAGTTTTTAAAAAATGGATTTAAGAAGCTTTTACCAGCATAAACTGGGCCCAAAGTGTTGTGCACGTGGACCTGAGCTACAGCAAACAGACTCTATACGAGGGTGTGGGTAATGATGCAGCAGGGTTTTCAAACATACTGCTAAATGAAGCCATGCTTATTCTCCACAACATGTAGCTTTTAGGTTTCTGACTAAATCTAAAATAACTCGCACAATAATAGTCAAACGACTGTAGGCATGTTAACACAGACAGCAGAGCATCAGCTGCACACTCAGCACTCAAATAATGTGTTGTACATAAATCTACTGAAACTATTTAGCTGACTCAATGCATATAATATATTACTACATTGTGTGACCTGCTGCAGAAACAGACTTTTGAGCTATGAGAAATGATAAAAAAAAAACGAGAGATGTAACTCATTTGTAGCTTTTAGCATGAAGAAATTAGATTTTTAACAGATAGCAATGTAGAGGTGTTCTGGGTGAACCTTTGCTTGATACTGTAAAAACAAAAAAAAAAAGATCATTTAAAGGAAGAGGTTGAATAGTGGTTTGTGGGAAATGTAGTCAGTGGTTTTCTGTCTTTGAGCTGATAAAAAGATCTGTAGCACTGTCCTCTCTGTATCTATAAGCACAGCAATACAGTAGAAAATATTATAAAAATTTGTGGAAAAATAAAGGAAAGTCGAAAATTTGAAGCAGCATAAAATAATTTGAAAGTATTATTACTATACCCATTATTTCACTTCAGTTCAATTTTATTTGTATGGTACCAAATCACAACAGCAGTCACCTCAAGGCGCTTTCTATTGTAAGGTGAAGACTCTACAATAACATAGCCTTACAGGTGAGAGTACCTGTAAGGCAACGGTTAATGGATAGCTTACTTAATAGATTTCATTTGAGCAGTTTTAGATTTGACTTGAAAAATGTAACCAGAGGTGGGGCTTGGCTTTTTAGTCAGTCCAGATTTGGACCCATGACATGGCTGAAATGTTTTATCGTTCTAGAGATGAGACAAAATTGCAAATTTTATATCTCAAGGTTTAAAATGCATGTTAATTAAAATAAGAAACATTAGAAGAAATTGTGATGTTCAAGAAAATTCTATAAAGTACTCCTAATCCACACCCTGATATCCTTCTGGATTCACAGACACATGACAGGGAGCTAATTTCCATCCTTACTAAAATCCTAAAGTGCGTACCTTAAAGATGGGATTATACAGGGAACAACTTTAAGTTGGCGGAAAACTGCAACAGCCTGCAAAGCTGCCCTGGGCTCTGTATCGGCAAAAAAATCCCTACTCTGCACATTGTCTCAGAAAACCTCTGCAAGGCTCCTAACTACCAAGTCGGTGACAAGAGAGTGTGAAGGACGCTTGCTGATCTGTGAGCTTTAGAGGAATGACTCGCTGCTCACACAGAATTTAATCTTCACATCAGACTCTTGGAAAGAAAACAAATGAACACATTTCCTGAAATGTAAAACTGTTTCCTTCAACCAATGATTTTAGTTGC
>VUQR01031040.1:0-20904 GCA_015108515.1 Hemichromis elongatus
TTGATAATTGATGTCACAGTGACAACATCCATTTTTTACGTACAGTCTGTGTCCTGGAAACAATCACGTCAGAGTCTCTCTTAAATCCTCCGGCTATAAAATAGAAACTGGTGAACTTTGGTGACCCTCGGTGTTTACTCTGAAAAAGATCAGCTCCAGTGCACGCCGCATTTTGGGGCTTATATAAAATAAGATAAAAATATTAGATTCTATATGTTCTTTTATTCACTAAAAAGCATCACATCCACGCCACAATAGGGGGAAAACACCGTAACTGGGACACTCGGAGACACAGTGTGAACGCAGCCTTTGAGGTAAACTCATTAGAGACACGAGCAGAGTTTTTTGGAACTGTGAGTTCCTGTCTTAATTATGACTCGGCTCCCTCTGCTTTATAGTGGCCACCTGCAGTGTAGCAGCCATGTGGAGATGATGTTTAGTGTGTTGGAGAAGACAGGAACAGAAAACGAGAGTGTCGGCTCGAGAAAAGAAAGTTCAAGAAGAGGGAGTTTGGGATCAATTCTCAGTACAGCATCGCATTTCTTTATCCTTTTATATCCTCTCCATCTCACACTCCTGCCTCTCTCTGGACTGAGAGACTGTCAACAAGATTCAGTCGCATCCCAGTGGGCAATCTTGATATCTGGGCTGGTGCACACAACTCTTAGGTGATGCGTCTTGTTTTTTAGTTTTTTTTTAATAACACGCAATTCATTTTACAGTGTCGGGGACATGTAAAAATAATTGAAATGTAACCTCATAATCACTCAGTATAACTAACTCTGAGGTTTATGTTCTGCTTCACAGAGACATAAATCTGCTTGTTTTTCTCTAGTAGCTTTTAAATGAAAGCTGTGTAGGCAGATCAAGGGCTATTTTAGTGGAGATGATTCATGCATCTGTTGTGAGAAAGAGAAAGCAGGGGAAGGACGAAAGCACGGGGTGAATCTAGGAGGTGCAATGATCCCCTTTTTGCCATAGGAGGTTAGTGCGGTTCATCTGAGGTGTGCAACACATTTAAAAAATATATATCATAAAACAAACAAACAAACAAAAAAATCCAAGTCTTTGCTTCCTTGTCCCACATGCTGACTAACATCGGCACGTGTGCTCTCTGTGTGCGTGGAGTCGGGGGGTACGTATGGGCACGGAGCTCACAGTGAACTCTTGAACCTCCTGTGGAGAGTGCCAAGAGAGTTGGAGGCGTAATCTCTGGGATATCTTTTGGCTCTATTACATTTAATGGAGAGTAGATCGGAATGTAACACACACACTTAACTCTGTGCTTGAGGAGACACATGGGCCGGACTGCTAATGAGAAGATGACTCTTTGTTTTTAAGTAATGCTTTGTTTTTCATAATTCAGTTTTGCCACTAAAGGGTTTACCTTCGACCGACTGTCATTGAAATACTGCAATTCACTTTTGCTCAAAAATCTGGCTTTGTCCTTGGTGTTTGGCTTGCGTGCATTGCCATATTCTGGTTCTTGATCATACCCACACATTTTATGATGTAGTCACATGAAAAATAGAGTTTCACTGGACTCTATGGAGTCCTGCTAATCAAATGCAGTTAATGAATAGCAACGTCAACACATGTGAGCGCCTATATAAAAGCAGAATGATTTGGTGGTTTGCTGGTTCTGAGCATTTAGGGCGATCATGGCTCAAAGAGTTGGCAGTTCGAGCCCCGGCACTGACAGTCTCGGTCATTGTGTCCTTGGGCAAGACACTTCACCCGTTGCCTACTGGCGGTGGTCAGAGGGCCCGGTGGTGCCAGTGTCCGGCAGCCTCGCCTCTGTCAGTGCGCCCCAGGGCAGCTGTGGCTACAATGTAGCTTGCCATCACCGATGTGTGAATGGGTGGATGATTGAAGTGTAAAGCGCTTTGGGGTCCTTAGGGACTAGTAAAAGCGCTTACAAGGTTAACACGATGCCACAATCTTCCCAGGAGTGGACTTTCCACTGTAACGGAAAATGTAACCCTAACACACTGCAAAAAACCCCAAGAGCTACATCTCAGACGGTCTCGGTTAGCATGTTATATGTTAAAGTTCACAGTGGCATCTGAACAAATTACAAGACTTCTGATACAGTGTTCTTTGGACTTACAAGACCAAAGTGGAGATTTCTGGCCATGATGCACAGCAGAATGTTTAGTAAAAACCAACTGCAGCACAAACACCTCATACTAACTGTGAAGCACGGTGGTGGTAGGGTGATGATTTGGGCTTGTTTTGCAGTCATAGGGTCTGGGCTCTTTGCACTCATTGAGTCGACCCTGAACTCCTCTGAATACCAAAGTCTTCTAGAGTCAAATGTGAGGGCATCTATCTGACAGCTAAAGTTTGGCCAACACTGAGTGACGCAAAAGGACAATGAGCAAATGTACAACAGATCAGAAATAGAATAAGAGAAAAAAATCAAGGTGTTGCGATGAAACAGGTAATGTAGATGAAACAGTCCAGACCTCAACTTAATTAAAATGTGTGGGGAGACCTTAAGAGAGAAGTGCATGAGAGACTGAAAAAGTCATTCAGAAAATGATTACCTCAAGTTATTGATGATGAAGCCTGTTCTACAAGGTACTGAATGATGGATCCTATGAAATATTCCCTTTTCCAAAGGGAAAAGGGAAGATTTCCCTTCCCTGTGTACAGCAGAGTGTACATAGTCTGCTGTCATTCAGATCATGAGTCATGTGCCAGCTATGTAAGTACAGTACAATACAATACGTGTATGGACACAAAAGACAAACAGCCTCTAATAAGAATCAGAGAAACTCTTACATATGAAAATTGACTGTCATCTGCTGGCATTAACTCGCTCTCTCTGTCAGATGTATTATTTTTTTTCTGTTTACTGAATAAAGAAAAATCTGAAATTTTAAGTCAAATCAACAATTTACAACCAACAGATGTGCAAAAATCTACTGCAACTATGGGGACTCAGCAGGTCATTTGAAAATTATATAATTTTTTTCTATTTGCAAAGAAAAAAAAGTCTCATAGTTGGAAATCTAACATTGCAATAATAAGTGAATCCATCCATTCTTCCACTTCAGCTCACAGGAGCAACAGTCTTAGTAGAAGCTGGCCAGACCTCCACCTCTAACCCAGCCAGCTGAGCCATACCCCATTTTATGGGTTTCTACGTCATTAATTCCTCATTTGACCCCCTTTCCTAATATTTTAGAGTGGAGAAGGGGAGAGGGGTGAAGCCAGCTCACCTTCTGACCCACAAAGCATCCTAAACAGACACCCGAGCAGCCTAACTGGCTCTTTTTGAAGCAGAGGAGCAGTGTTGACATCTTAGAGGCTAAAGGGGAAATCCTCTTATAGACTGTTCTGTTTGTTCTTAGTTTCTTGCAATTCCTCTCTTTGAGAAGCAGGAAACAACTTAAATATTAACTGTCTAAGCATTACAAACTGTCATTTTTTTTTTAAACACAAACACCTCCTACAAAGAGTATTTATTACAAACCTCTCTCATTTCTACTTGACTCTCTCATCACAGATGAGCTACTTATTACTACATATTAGACACGTTACAGCCCCCTGTGGAAAAACCCCTGATATTCAGTATCGCCAAACCGCGCCGAACGCAAACGGAGGCTCATAATTCAGCGGCGCGCTGACAACGCTGACATTGGTATTTATGGCAGAGTGTTGATGAGCTCCCACCTCTTTGTCAAGCCCGCTCGGCTGTTGTCATCATGAAGCCTATTATTGATTCCACTGACACCCACACAATGTGACAAGCGAGTGGTCTTTAACTAAATTGCGCCGCTGACAAATAGCCGACGGTCCGTCCTATTGTTGCGTAAAGCTTACAATTTTGCATCTGGCAGAAGAGAGAGGCAGGCGTTCAATTAGTGCTTTGAGTGGCCGTCGAGAAACACACACGTTCTTGGCAGCTACACTGGAGGAAACATAAAATAGAGATATAAACATATATCTGTGCATTGGAGACACTGGTTTGAGCGTTTTATTGATGAAAAGTGCCCTGTCAGTGCAGCAGTTACCATAGTGATGAGATCTCGGTTAACCACCCTCTCATTGTTTTGTCTTCCTGTTTAATGCCTTACCCCCTATTTTACATACGTGCCTTGTTGGATGCAGGTGCGACTGAGTGCCAAGAGGTGGCGGCGAAGAGATCTAATGGACCGCGGCGTGCTGGGAAGTATTGGGGGTGGGTTGGGGTGGGGTAGGGGGGGGATCTCCTGAGAGCTCCAGAGGCAGCGTGCTGTGTCTTATTGAACCTGATCCCTTTCTACTGGAGAGCAAATTGAAAATCTGTTTCTCTCTCCCAGCATTCACTCAGGTGGCGCAATTAAACGAGACAATTGCTGTTTGGCATTAAGTTCAAGGTGTGCCTATTTTTTTTCCCTCCCACCATCCTTTCTTTTTTGTTTTCTGTTTTTTTTTCTACCCCCCAACACAAACGCCTCTGGGCCATCCATTACGGCAAAGATCCAGGACCGGAAGCCCGACATAGCCAGAGGTAATGGCTTTCATTGAAACGTCTGATGTAGCAGCCATCACAGTTAAGCAGAGCCGGGAGGGTACGAGGAGAGGAGCGGGCTACAGAATCCCTTTTTTTTTTTTTTACCTTTAACGCACATAACTCTATCTCTCGCCAACTCTGTTTCCACCGCGTGCAGTCCCTCAGCCTCTCTGAACTAATCTCATTCTCCCTGAATTCATTGCAGGGCTGGTACTTCAGAGACTCATTACAGGGAAATCAAATTAAAACTTGCTCCTTGTCTCAGTTTGATGCATTCTCAAGCCAAGACTCATCTACTAGGCTCGATTTTTTTCCCGTTTTTTTTTTTCCCTGTGTACTATTGGTAATGGGGCCTTAGAGTTTATGTTTTTGTCTGGCACACGGGCGTTGTGTTTTGATTCGCTTTATGGCAAATGCGCGGCCGAATATATTACCCTTTAGCTCACACACTTTCTCACGTGTGGTTTGCATGCATTCATGAGGAAAAGAAATGGACATGAGAAATCACAAGGCTCTATTGCCTGAGCGCCTCGGCCTTTCTTACAAATTAAAAAAAAAAATGCATGTTGTGCTAATATCATCAAACTGCTGCAACAATTTTCACTTGGGCTTAAAAGCTAACTGATTAAAATGCACTGCATTAAAAAATAAACGTGGCCTAAGTTTATTTTTTCCACTCGCTCACCTACTGGAAAAACAAATAGCTGCTGTTGTGAGAATCAGGCTGTAAAATCCTGTTGCGTTTAAGATGTTGTGCATCTGACAAACTTTTAGACGGTTAAATAAGACTGTTTTCACCAGGAAATCAAAAGCTATGTCTGCCTTTTCTGTAATAAACTTCTCTATTATGACTGAAGCTACTGCGGCTGCAGTTAGAGAGGCTGTTGTGATCTTTGTAGTTTCCCCGGGTTTCTACTGTATTCGAACCTTCAGCCTGTGGCTTCTGTGTCATCCCTTTGTGAATGTCAGCAAAACAAAACCTAGCGTTTAAATGGATACAGCCACCATGACTTCCTCCACTGGTTCACAAATTTGGATTTTAGCATTTTGTTCACCTCCATGTTTGGTCTTTACCTTATAATATAAAGCGGCTTGAGATAACTGTTGTTATGATTTGGCACTTCAATATTAATAAAGCTGAACTGAATTGGATTTCTGGAGCTAGAAGGGACACCCTTTTGGCTAATGCTAATGCTAGGTTAGTAAGCTACTGTTTGCCACATTACTTCAGTTTAAATTAAATTAATGTGACCACCCTTCTAGTAAAACATAACTTTGAGGCTTAATATAGTTCACAAAGGCTGGTTCAGTGAAAGTTTAGTCTTTTTTATAGCGATCATAAGTGTATTAATTCACTATATATCTGTGTAGGTTCTCAGTCATCAAAGTCATGGTAGTCTAAGGAGCTTGGAAAGAAATGCTACTTAACTTCTTAATTGGCTATAGAAACAAAACGGTTTATTGTAGCAAGCTGTAAATGTGATTTGTTCTGCTGTAAAGTTGAGCATTTTAATATGGCCGCATGTGAGGACTGACTAATTTTAGAGGCTCAAGTGGCCACATAAGGAATTGCACTTTGTATTGGCTTAATTTCCTGATCCAGTACTGGCCTCTTGGTGCTTTACTTTGACATGTTTTTTTTTTTCTTTGTGTGGCTTGCTGTGGTTTTTACTTTCTAGAGTTGTTCTTTCTTCAGCTTCATTATTGTCTGATTGTGACGTCTGTGTATTTATTCTGTGCTCTTCCTTCCACGTTGTCAGTTTGTCACATTGCTTACTCCATTGCATTTTCTGACATTTACAAAACCCAATGCAAAGACTTTGAATATCTTATCATCTACAGATCATAATGTAATTAAATAATTCAGAGAAACTGGAGAAATCCCTGTGCGCAAGAGACAAGGCTAAAAATCTGCTTTGAATGCCCGTCATCTTCAGGCCCTCGGTCGGCACTACATCAAAAGCACATTGTTCTGTCATGAAACTCCCTGCATGGACTCAGGAACACTTGCAGAAATACCATATTAAAAATAGAGTGAGGCAAAGGGGAAAATTGTTCTTTGACCAGACACACCAACAACCAGCAACCAAGGTCTTTGTGAAAAACATGGACGCCGCATCTTTCAGACTAAAGAGGAGAGGAACCATCAGTGCTCAGTTTGAAAGCCTGCATCAGTAATGGTATAAGAGTATACTCCAACGATGTAAATGTCTACAGTCCAGATTTTAACCAACTCAAAACATCTAGAGCTTCATGAAATGAAAAGTTCAAACTGAGCTAAAATGCTTTATGAACTACAAAAATGTCTACATTTAAACATTTAATGTTAAACATTTAATGTTTAAATGTTGAAAGTGGGCGCCCAGAGGTTGAGCAGCAACTACTTGTAATTGGTGAAAAAATTCAGTGCAATCAACCACCGTTTATTCCTCGTGACAAAGCAGTTATTGTGATTAGATCGGTGCCGTATAATCCCAAAGAACAGCAGCTGCTTCAGTATAACCAAAAAAAAAGTTTACAAGATAAGCAGCTCTGAGTAAAGTGACAGTGACATGTTGGGTAACACGGTGAAAGCAGCATATGTGAACTACAAGTGTTCACATTACTGGGTGAGTGGGTGTTAGTTACCCCATCTGCAACAGAATAATAATGGGAAAAAAATACACACAGTGACTAAATGTCCCCTGAAATAGAAAGCACATCAGCAGCTGCTGCTGCTGTCGCGTTCACAGCGCTTAAGTGATCAAGGCCGCACCGTCCCCTTAAAGCTAAACTGTGCAGCTTTGCCTGTTGGAGGCAACCAGTGAAAACTGTTTGAACAATCCAGACTCCGTTACACAGAGGTTGAGCTTTGTCATGTAAGGAAACAGCACTCTCAGCCTGAAGGTTTTTTTTTTTAAACAAAGATGACAAGAAAAGGAGCCACATCAAGGATGGTGCTGCTGTTTCGGGGACAGTCTGCTGCATGTGGGTTGAAAAGATTTGTGAATGAGAAACTATCAGAGGCTCCTCTCTGTGAAATTTACACTTGGAAAACACGCATACATTCACATGAAAACGGTGGACCCGCTGTTTTTTTTAGGTGATATGGTTCAGGTTTGGGGATACGTCACTAAATATTATTAAAATGAATGACAAAATCTTACCTCCATCTATATCCTCGCTGCCGAAGTGGTTCCTGTAGAAGAGCATGAGCTCGATCCGGTAGCATTTGTACAGCGTCACGAGGCAGATGAGCAGCATCAGGATGGCTCCCAGACCTCCGGCAAGCTCCACAGTGTACATTAGCTCTGCTAGTAAGCCAAAGCATAGGGTGGAGTGGGGATGGGGGTAAAAAAAGAGAGAAGTGAGAGGAAAAAAAGTCTTCCAAAAAGTGCAAAAAATCAAACCCTGCAAGTTGAAAAATTTCTCTGATTTCCAGTAAACGTGAATAACACGGGTGCTTCTCATTAGCATTTTTCATGCCTCCCCTCCTTTGCAAATTGATCAGCGGTGCAATCAATTTCCCTCATTTCTCCAGAAAGCAACTGCTTGGACTGACTCGTTTCCAACCATCAATTAACCGTCCTCGTACGCAACAGAGTGTCAGATTCTTTTATAATCTGTGGCTAATTTTAAGCTTTTTGAAATTTTCAGTAAAAAGTTAAATAGGTTTTTATGATTTGAGGATTTTGCAATCACAATAGTCATTATGAAGTTTTGTTTTCCCTTTAAAAAAGAATTTTTACTGCAGACATTTGATTCTGCGAGACTACCTTTATTTTAGTCCTTTGCTTTTCTAATTCCCTCGTATTTCTCTGCTTTTACAGTGCGGTGCACTGAAGCAGGTTCGCATCCAGTAACGGAACAGCAGTAAATAATCAATCAAGGAATAATGCGTGACGCGATCGCGATGGTTAAAAAAAGCTGCTCTATTTATTATTAAAGAGTGTGTGTTGTGAAATGGCTTTGTTGCACCTCCACATTTGTTTGAAAAAAAAAAAAAGGCTTTTATGAGTCTCCCGTGGCTGCATTCATTCAGCATGTGTTTGTGTCACTTTTTCTCACTTTTCCTCTCCATCTTTTGCGCTTTGCTTATTGTGGCTGGACCGGATCCAGATGACACATAACTCAAAGCAGAATGAAAGTACAGCCAGTTCTATACCTGTCATTAAACGCCTCCTGGCGTGACTGGATAATAATAATAATAAAAAAAAAAAGAAAACTCACACTGAGGCAACTAGTGCGACAATAGCATGTGACAGATCTGAGCACTGCGCTTATGAAGATCAGTTAGGTGAGTGCGGCTGCTGAGAGGTGAAGCTCCTGGCTGTTAGCTGAACTGCCCGGTACACAAACAGATCGAAGCAGCCTGCGCTTCCTGCCATCTGTCATCACTGCAGCCCGCCATTATCTCATGAAAACATGAAGGATCAGCGGGCGCTAAATTACAGGAACTTCACTGGTGATAATTCAGTTTTACAGTGATGTGCAAAAGTCTTGAGTCACCCCTCATTTGTTCGTATTTTGCTAAGAAAATGAGAAAAATGTGCAGTGAATTATTGTAATGTGTATGAACGTGCCTGGAAATACAGGCAAAAACGCTTTTTATGCAATTCTAACAAGCTTGACAGTGAATATTTGGTATGACCCCATTTATTCTTCATCACAGCCTGAACATTCATAGGCAGCTTTGTTGTCATTACTTAAGTTAATCTTCAGGAATAGTTCTCCAGGCTTCTTAAAGGACATTCAAAGCTTTTCTTTGGATGTTTCCCCCTTTTGTTCCGCTCTCTGTCAAGACGATCCCACACTGCTTCAATAAAGTTGAGGTCCGGGGTCTGGGGAGGCCAATCCATGTTTGGGATCATGGTCATGCTGACAAATGACGCTGTTACCAATCAGATGGTTTCCAGATGGTAGCGCATAGTGAACCAAAATCAGACGGTACTTTTCTGAGTTCGTGATTCCATCAGAATCCCCAACACCAATGTCCTTAGTGCAACCTCAAACCATGACAGAGCCTCTGTCATGGTTTGTGTTTCACTATGACTATGGACACTCGCTGTTGTACCTCTGTGCATAATGACGAGGATTTGAACCAAAGACTTCAGATCAATCTGGCATACTTCAGCCGTTTCTCACTGTTTCCCTTCCATAAAAATGCCTTCTTTGCAGCCACACCTCCATTTTTGAGGCGTCAGCAAACCTGGCTCAACTAAAGGGTCAGATGCATCTCACAGGTCCTGTGTCAGTTCATGTCATGACAGGACTCAGATAATGTTTATCTGCTGTAGGTAGTTTTTTTAGGCCTGCCACTTCTTTTATCTTCTACTTGTCCTCAAACTTTTTAAGGACACACTGCACACCATGTTAAGGTAGGACAGGTTTCCTGCTAGTAGCACTTTAGGAATCACTCTGTTGGTGCAAAAACACCATTTTATTCCAGTACAAATCAAAGACACTATTTCAAATTGGTTCTTTGCAAATTGTCTGCCATGTCTAGACAACACTTCCTCATCTTTTGAGTTGCACTTGAATGATTCTCCCAGCTTCTGAAAACTGGGAGAACTATTGCTGAAGACCACTTTAAAAAAATACAAGAAAGTCTGGCTCCTTGGGGCTAAATTAAATGAGCCTTAAAACTATTGCAGAGAGTGTTTATCTACTCATGGTATCTTAAAAAAGGTCCATACAATGACATTATTCAGTCTGAGTTTGCCTCGGGAGAATTGAAAGTGATATGTCACACTACTGGACAATGGACTCAACCATTAGGCTGCATGGTCTAGTAAGTTGCCTTGAAATCCAGGTCGTTTGCTTTGTCTCTTCATGCTCTTGTCTGATTTTCAAGGCTTTTTCTTTGTTACAGTGTTTCCTGTCCATCTTTTGCAGTTTTCTTTTTGGCTACGCCTCACAAAATCTGGGTGGTCAGCCTTCATTGGCTGACTAATGGACAACAGTAAAAAACCTGGACTGACTGCAAAGCAGCGCATACACATAAAACACAGACAGAGAGGCCTCGTGTGCATCACCATCCATCACGGACGCACGTTTAACCTCGCTGGACTGCGTGATGCCCGTCCCACTGCAGCGGCCATCAGGCTGACAGCTCGCGTGATGAAGGATGATGTTCTGGAGAGCTAACGAGCACGGCGCGTGCCGCTTCATCACGCCTGTCCTGCGACGACCTTCAGCCGAAATCGCAGATGAACATATGTGCGAGTGCAAAAAAATACTCAAAACAAACGCAGGGAAGCATAAACTCAGCTTTACCCACGGAGCCTCTGACTTTCTCCCATTGCCTCAGTTTCTGTCACTTTGGCCACCGAGTATCATCCCGAATTAGTTTTTCTCTGAGAGAGGTACTGCAGCTAACAAGCACCACGAGAAGCTGGATCCCTCGCTTCTTCTTTACCGTCCTTTCCCCCGCCACCCTCTCTCTCTGCCCTCCTGCCTTAGCGCCCACCGCTTCTCCGCTCAGATATCTGGACAGTATAACGAGCCAGCTGCTTCTCAAGCAGCAGAGATTACAGCAGAGGAGGCCAATTTTTCTCTGCCTGGCATCCATATTGTAGCAGCGCTGCAGAGGGACAGATTAAGACAAATTAGCTCCTGACGACTAGAAGGCTGGATTTGATGGAGCCACATGGCATCGGGCAATTCATCATCTCGTTCTCTTCCCCCCGTTTCTGCATATCTCATCGTCTAGGGATGCGGATGAAAAGAGGGATGATGAAAAGGCGAAGCACTCATTCAGTAGTAAAATAAAATTTGGAAACCTGAACCTACTGCTCCTCGCTTTCACAAATGGAGAATCTACACCGAACTTCCAGTGCTGGAAGCAATTTACTGTCAGTGCTGCCGGTGTTGTTAATGCTTGGAGAATTCCAACTTCTCGACAGCAAGAAGAAGAAGTGAAAATAAAGAGGCTAAGGCTTCATGCTATGCATATTCTGACTGATGCGCCATGAGTATCTGCAACAAGGGGAAAGAGTAAAGTCATTCTGAGTGCTGTTTTCAGCTCCACAAGACAAGTGAGGAGACGCATTTTAGAAAAGCAGTGTTAACGCTAACTAGTCCTGCATGGAACCTGCGCTCTGCGGACGCAGCACAAAACCCCCAAACGACACTGAATTGAGTCAATTTCATGTGGTCTCGCTATCCTGCGAGAGGACAGGGCTAATCTTCCCCTGTTTATTCTGAGATTCGACTTTGCAGCATAAGCCCCTTTAATATAGCAAATGGAGGGGAACTGGGCTGGCATCAAAGCTGGATCCAAAGCAGTAGGCTTAAAAGAGAAGAGAAGTATCTTACTATGTTAATGTATTCAATGCTGACAACTTTAGGGATGCAAACAACCCCCCACCCCCCCACCCGCTTCCTCCGGCCTTGCCTAATAAAAAAATATGAAAAAAAAGAGACTTACATAACCACACCGAAGATGTGCATCTCTCTAAAAAAAATCATCACGGAATCAACTTTCAAACACTCGATCCTCAGTGAGACGAAATCAGAGGGAAATATATAAAAAAGAAGAAGAAGTTTGCTTGGATAAAAAGCCTGGAAGCGGGGGAGGGGTGGAGGAGACAGTCGCCAGTGATGAAAGATGAGAAAATGAGTGAGAGTTCAGCGATCAAAGGAGGATTTGTGTGTTGGGAGAGGTCACTGCCAGACACTCAAACAGCTTGTCTGGCATCACAACACCGTAGGCTGCCTCTCTCCGTAAGTAATTTCTTTTTCTCTCTCTCTCCGCAAACTAATGCTTCCTCAGGCTGAGGTGGATGAATAGGCTTTATGCACTATCTACCAAACTGTCCTATTTTTTTTTCCCTCCCTGAGGCAGGAAACAACTGGTCAACTCCCAGAATCCCACCAGTAGTTCTTCTTTTTACTCGGTGAACTGCTGCAGGAGATGCTCTCCACTGTCAGAGTGGAGGCCTGTGGTATTAAATGGTGCTTTTCTCCTGGAGAGCTGTAACATCCCATTACTAAATATAAAGCTTACTCTATTCATCTGCTAGATTTAATGTTGAAACGCACTTCCTGATTTAAATACCGATTTATCGTTTTTCAGCTTGCATATCAATCTGTGAGCTTGGCTCACCTTTCTTGATAAGTTGGACGTTGGCCTGTCGCCGCCCATTGCCGTTCTCCACGTAGCAGGAGTAGTTGCCCAGGTCGGCCTCCTCCAGAGATTCGATGGTCAGAGAGATCAAAACCTCCTGCTCGCCCAGGTGCTCTCGGATTGTCCTACAGGGGGGAGCAGAGAGCAAATGAACAATAAGCACGTGCAAGTTGGTGAAAACGAAACTCCTGAGACTGGTAGCGTGCTTCGCAGTGAGTAACGGAGCAGGGTGGGGGCCGGGTAAACAAATGTTAATATAGTCATTAGTTTAATGACCCAAAAAGCTAGCTAATGGGGACTTCTGTTGAAGACCAAACAACAGTTTTATAACCTGAGCAGGACGCTATTTATTTAATGTTCTTGAATTATTCCCACAAAAAACATCTAAAAGCAGAGTTTGATTATAAAGCAGTCAAAGTAATTGGTTAGTTTATTTAGATGCTTTATTGAGTAAATGTTGATAACTCCCCGGTTTGGCTTTTATTGGCCATATCTTTATTATTTTGGTTCACTCTCAACACTCTTCTCAACTGCATTTTAGTCATTACTTCTGTTCACATTAAAAAAAGAAATAATAAACCCACTATGCTCTATCTAGCCGGCAATAAATTGGCATAAAATAGTGTGTTATTGGAGTATTTCGGTGCAGGATGTGGTACAGACCGAAAAAGCAGCAATGCGGTATACTAGAACCCAACTAACAGCATTGCTCTGTGCCTGCTAGATGCATAAACTAGTATTGCAATGTGGTTATAAATTGTTGCACTGACCCAAACTGGTCAAAAACATCAGTTATTGAAGCTTTAAATGTGGACTGTTTAATTATTTGGCCACATTGAGACAATATAAAAAGTTAAAAATGTGCTGGGAATATGTTGGCGAAGAGACGTGCGGATGAAGCTTGGCTCTCGAGGTTTGTTTTCATCAGTTTTATTAATTTGTTGCTGTAACCTCAGCTGTGTAGTTGACCAGTTAATGGTGGTTCTTTGTAAAATGAGTTAGATTTAGATTAGCTGTTAAAAGACCTTACCAGGATTTTATTTGTTCAGAGCATGCTTCAACAAGAACAGCAGCAATAACCCCGTGCACATGCACAACTTCATCATAAAAAATTCAAATGTGAATATTCATTCAAATGAAAATAATTCATAATTTGAATTGGCTGACAGCAGCATGTTTTAAAAAAGTACCAACTGAGCATTGTTTTTATGCTAGAGCCTACCTGATAATTGCTGCTGTCCATGTCTATCCCTTTACGATGACAGGTTTACCTAACTGGCAAGTGTATATACGTGTTTATCTGAATAAGAAGCAGAGTTAAGTATGTGAACTGGACACATCAAAGGTGGTCAGATTGTGACGTTCACTCCAGCTTTGGCCAAGTGCTAGTGTCATAATTGCCTGCTTCCTTTATTTTTTTTATATTTTAGGAAATAGCTACAGAAAGTGTTTGCCTGGTGTAGCAAAGCAGATATTGTAGACTTCTGGAGCTAACTCACTCCAAAGTCTCTCCTCTCTGCTTTGGACCCAAACACATAAGACAGCATTGGACTTTTGAGGTGCCATCGTGATGATGAAAGGCTGATTTGCTGTTTGAGCCAAAGGCAAGTGTTGAACATGAAATGTCTCATGCTGGACAGATTCTATCAATTAATCAGGAGGGATCGGCTAATGCTTTGCTGTCAAAAGTTTTCGGACTTTTGGTTGGTAAAACGAAACTAAGATACAGATTGTTTGGTAAAATTTCAGCAACATCATCACTTCAAACATGTTTTCGAGCAGGGATTCTGGCTGCCTCATTACTGGCTGCGAGGTGTGCATCAAAGTAGCGTCTGAAAGCTTTTAACAAGTTTGATTGAGACAAAGAAACAAAAGGAAACAGAAAGAATTCTGCTACATATTTTCTGATTCCAGTGTTTGCAGCTCTGAAAACACAGACTCCAAATACCAACGCTAGATCAGAAAAAAACTAAACTAAACTAAAGTTAAGAAGTCATAAGGGAGAATATTGACTCTTTAATAAAATATCTTCCTACCAAAAGGTTCACCCCAAGGAAATCTGAATTCTGTCTACAGCGTGCATCTTAAAATTCATAAATCATGACCTTGGAATTACTTCTGTCTGGGTAGAGTGCAATTCTGAGACACTGTCTGAGATAAACTATGCACTTTATACCTATACAGTGTATATCTGCAACTATTTTTCCCAAGTTCTAAAGACCAGGCATCTACAATAGACACAACCTCAGTTCAGTTCCAAGATCTGCTTTTTGCTGACATAAAGTATGTGCTAGCTACTTTTTTAGATAGTAGCATTTTAGCGCATCAGTGGGACAAAACTACATGAGGGTAGGAGCTGCCTGACCGTGACTGCCGATAAGCAAACACCACATGAGTCATGACACATTTCCCCCATGAAAATTACTGCTCTGTTGACTCGCTGAGGCTCTTGACGTTGATTGCTTGTGACACATTGGTATGGGGATAATAGTGTGACTGTCACGATGCACTACAGCACCGACCTATCACACAACATTTTGCCAGAAGGTTTAGCAAGATGATGTTTCTGTTACAAAGTATTCCCTTTTCTAGAAATCTATATACTCTCCCACATTACAAACAGCATGTGCAAAGAGTAGAATCAGTTGCTTTGACTATTTGATCACAGTTGGTGTACTGGAGAAACACTCTGATACTTGAAAGCTTATTTTCTTTTTCTCTTGGCAGGATATTGTGTTCATTAGCATAAAATGGATTTTCACAGCCTTCTCTTCATTATCATTGTCTTCCTTGTTTAAGAGAGGAGAAAGAATGGTGTCATACTGTAGCTAAGTGGCTTCAATGAGAGGCACCGACAGGAAGAGTTGACACCAAAACCCTCAAAGTGTCGAGGTATATTCTCATAAATTTGAACAAAGTAAGCACTTTTTCCAACTAAGCTGTTCTGTACAAGAGCCTGGCTCCTATTTAATAATCTCTGGTAAGAGCTAAATCCCTTTTCAGCTTAGAAATCAGACCATGTGGCTTTTCTCAGAAAAATTCAAAGCTTCAGAAAGTGAGGTAGAATAAGACTATTAATGTGTGGGTCTAAATTTAAGCATGAATAATAAAAATAACACTAAAGTTTAAATTCAGCCAGCAGGAGGAACAGTCTTACATGATGGCATCATAGGAAACCTCCATGGACCACTCGAGTCATTTGGTTAAGTTTAACTATCCAATGTGCCAGGGGAAACGCTTCCACCTCAGATAATCATGGTGGACAAAGGCTAGGCTCCCTGTCCCGGGCATTGATAATTCCTGTTCCTATTTATTAGTATATTTCTTTTATGTTAATGCATCAAAATGGTTATAAGTGAGGCACTTTGTTGGCGGTCTAAGGCTACATTCACACTGCAGGTCTTAATACTAAATTCCAATTTTTTGATCAAATCCAATTTTTTCTGTGTGGTTGTTCACACTATAAATAAAATAAACATAAAATAAAATGTGACAGCAAATGCGCTCTAGTGTGAACGTTCACGGCCCTCAAAGCGACCCACATGCGCAAAAGAAAAAGTTACACACAACGCGCTCTGTTTACGGAAGTAAAAATGGTGAACACAGCCCGGTTATGATACGACCCTTCAAGTTTAGTTTGAATAGAATTGTCTCCCCGTGTGCTAATCAAGTCCAAAACTTCATTTTCTGTCCATTGACTCGCTCCGTCTCCAGTTTCCACCTTTGCTTTCTCGTTTGTCTTCTCCGGCGCTGATAATTGGCGTCTATCTTGTGTCAGTGACGTAAAAGACGGATTTAATGCGACACGACTGTTCAAACAGCAGTTGATTTCTAAAACATCAGATATGTATTGGATTCAGTATCACATACAAAAGTGACCCAGATCGGATTTGAAAATATCCGATTTGTGCTGTTTACACTGTCATACCGTGATCGGATATGGGTCGCATAGAGTCAAAAAAATTGGATTTGATGCGCTTTCGCCTGCAGTGTGAACGTAGCCTAAGCGTGAGTAACAGGCAGAACAATAACATTCTCTTCCACTAGACGGCAGTAAAACTTCGTGCTCCAGTTAAATGGGTTGCCAGTAAAACAGAAGAGGAAGAAGAAATTAAATATAGTAAGACAACGCAGTGCAAAATAGCAACAGATTAAATAATTGAAAAGAAAATGTAGTTAGTCTGTGAACAGGTGCATCTACAACCAAGCCTAGCTGTAACCAGACAAAGCAGAAACACTGGACCCATTATTTGTGTTCTGCAAGAAGGCACAACCTCAGCTACATGAAGTGATATGAGATGGAGGGTGCTAGAAGGTAAAAAGGGATGCTAAAGACCATTCAAATGGATTGAAAACAAAAAATGGGTGTTTCCCATAGGATGTATAGCAGGAAACCTTCTTTCAGGCTTTTCTGGTAAGTACCATTCACACTTAACCAGAATTAGCATAAAATAGGTTCTAAACATAAATTATAAAAATAAAGATCAATGTCTACTTATAAATCCTGTTTCAAAACAACTGTTATAAAAGAAAAAAACAACAAGAAAACAACACTGGTTAAAAGAGCAAAATCTGTCCTGCTGTGCTGTTGTGAAAAAACAGGCATGATATACAAGCAGATACTCTTTTTAAGGTTACCAAAATTACAGCTATTTCTAGCCCCTGTTTAATGACGCATGGGGCTAATAGCACAAAAAGGTGTGAGTGCCACTTGGGCATTTATCTGCTGCCTGCTGCAGGGTATTTGAATATGAAAACTCATCTAATTCTTGTTGATCAATGAACAAGCTAAACAAAGCAGACTGGGAAATGCTGGGAGGATAAAGAATAACTATAATACACCCACTGCTGCCATGGCAATATCTTACATTAGCTTTACAAAGTGCTGCTAATAATTGGTGTCCCACATAGAAATTATCACTCTGCAGTGAAACTTCTGTTATTGACCATGCACAGAGAAGAGAGAACTATTAGAGGTAATCATTTTGTAGCTACTTGGACTTATAGCAGCTTTATAAAACCTAATAATGAAGTTTTACTTTTTAAGCTGGTCTCCAGAAAAGATAGCAGAAAGGTTAGCTCCTGGGGTAAAGGTTATTTGAGTATATAAGACATGAGGTAATTCTTTTAGGGTTTTCTCACAGTGCCTGTGAGCTCATCGTTCTCCATTGAGAGGCCAGTCAGGCAGATATGACAGGGGATCACAAGGTTGACATATAGATCCATGCTGATGGTTTTTTAAAGAGGCGGCACCCATGTGTAACTCAACACATATTGAAACGCTTTAGGTGTTAGTAAAGGAAAAAAATGAATCTTTGTTTACAAAAGCACTCATACCCATCATACTTGTTACCGAAAGTCTTAAGTGCAGGACTAAGCGAGTGCCTGGAAAAGAGGAACTGTGAAGTGTGAACACACCCACACATACATCTGCCAGGTCCCTGGCACATATCTTGGGGTCAAAAAAACATCTTGGTGTTTTGTGACTTAATGTTTCATGGGGTAAATCTACCACAGACCTGACATCAGTTTCAATGTAAACTCTTTGGAATAAAAAAATACTCAAACCCCCAAAACCAAAAATTGTTTTCTAACTCAGGTATACCTCTGTATGTCAGACCTGTGTTCACCTAAAAACAAGGGGATCTGTGGCCTAAGTGATGGAAAACTACAGTAGAAGCGAAAGAACGCGCCACGGTGGCTGGGAGGCAGAATATTGCATCATTATTCATCTCAAATATGAGTAAACATCACATATTAGCCTGAAACACTACATCTGAAAGGTTGATTTGAATTACTGTAGATCAGAGCTGATCTGAAATGTAATATTTTATACAATGACAGATCATCCAATATGCATACGATTCGTGCTGGCATGCATGTGCAGCGCTGTTGCATCAGTAAGCGGTAGGAGTGCTCCACTTTTCAAACTGTCAGATAATGTTGGCAAAGGACTGTTATTTCTACTCTGTGCTCAGCTGTGGGACTGGATATTCTTATGTATGTGCAGAGCAACATTTGAGAATATATAAATTGATGTGAACACTTGAAAACATATATATGAATGTTTGAAAATTCATTTAACCAAACTCTGAGAACCCTGATACAAATTAGGTTCCTTTTTAAGAGTATACCTGAAATAGATGGGAAAGGTCTCCCCCAACATGGGGATACCAAAAGTTGAGGAATGGCTTAAGGACTCCAAAAGGTCTCTAAAGTCCCCAGAGGCTGGAAGAAACCTGATCCACCACCATGCAACCGATAGAATACCAAGAATCCACTACCAATGTAATGGTTCAAGGGCACCTCCGTAGCTCAGCTAGTAGAGTCTGCAAGTTTGAGTCCACCTTTGTGTATTTGTTGCATTTCATCACTTCTCTGTCAATTAGCTTTCCCCATTCACATACAATGTGCATAACACTAAAGGACACGCCCACAGAAAACGTAATGGTTCAGTTTTAACGTTGAAACTAAAATTTGTGACGTCTACATATCTAGTGGAGTTGAAACGATGCAAGCCATGTACCCTAACTGGTACCCGAAAAGAATGGAAAGAATATCTCTGCCTGTTTTCTCTTTCAATGTGCTGGAGATGGAGATGTAACTTCAGGGTGAAGTCTAGGCTGTTGTACCGATACTGTTGCTTAGTGACAAACATGGTGAGAATTACTTGATTTTCTTAGGGTAAAGGTCAACTGGTAGGTGGTAGAAGTGCACAGGTGTTGAAACAGATTTTACAGTAAATCAAGAGACATTCATGTTTAATTCCATGCTTCCTTTTAACATCTGTCTAGAGAACCACGTTTTTAATAACTACAATTTTGTTTATGCTGTGATATTTTATGAGGTATTATTTTAAGGAATAGTTTGATATTGTGGTTAGATGAGATCAACATTAATCTTTCACTTGGCTAGCTTAGCTCAGGAAAGGTAAACTAGCATACGTGCAATTCTTGTCTTTTTGCTAAGCTAAGCTGGTTGTTCCAACCCTAAATTCCCCATTAAACAAGTCTATCAGATACACGAAATTAACTGGTTGTTAACCCAAATATATAAAAGCAGGCATGTCAAAATGGTCCTAATGACCTACTGAATTATAAAAGAATTATCAGAATAGAGGAGAAAGGTGATTTAAGGGACTTTTAACATGGTCTGAGTAAATCAGAGTTGTTTTACTCAGATTTTCCCACACAACACAATCTCTAAGGTTACAGAGAATGGTCTGGAAAACAGAAACTATCCAGTAAGCAGCAGTTCTCTGGGTGACAGTGCTGTGTTGATGCCAGAGGTCAAGGGAGAATTACGAGCCTGTGTTGAGCTAATATACTGACAGGAAGAGTACCACAAATGACCACTTTTTAAAACCAAGATATGAAGAAGAGCATCTCTGAATGCACAACATGTTGAACCTTGTAGCAGAGGGGCTACAGCAGCAGAAGACCACACCATGTGCCACTCCTGATTGCTAAGAGCAAGAAACTGAGGTTTCTCCAGTGACATTGCAAATGCCATGACTATACTGACTGGTTAGCTTAGCTAGTGAGTGGTGGTGGAACTGAGTTAACTTATTAGAACTAACTTAGTTAACTGAGTAAGTTAGTTTTTTTTTTGCATGTGATGACTTTTAAAAGCCTAACTGAATTTTTTTATTTCAGGAGTCATTAACCATGCAGAGAAGGCATCATTTAAATTGTGAAAAAATGTTAAATTTTTCTTTATGCAAACAGTTTTATTAAAGTTCTTCATGACGAGTCAAGTGTCCTCTTTTTTGGAAATCAAAATATGGTCACCTTAGCTTAGCAAATCTAAGACATCTGTTTAGCTTTGCTAAGCTAATACATCTATACTTTGGGTCTTTCTAAGCAACTAGTTTCAACTTCATATAGAGAATTTAATAATTCTCCATATATTAAAGAACTAAATCACACATGCACTGTATACACTTCAACAAAGGTTTGTATTATTAGGCTTTTATTTTCAGACGGTACTGAGAACTGCTGAGTTTGCAGCACTAATAAGCAGAGACCGTGGACGGTGTAAGTACCCTGATTTCCCATGATATATCCAAGACTGTTAATTATAGTTAGAAAATGAAATGAAATTTTACACTTGAGCTGCTGCTCAAAAGGGTGCTCGATTCCCTTACACCGGGGAATGAAACTTCCGGTTTCAAACCTTGGCAGTACGGTCTTTAAGTCTGCATTCTGTGCTGTGTCTTCTCACAGATCCATGAAGTCATGTTCTGCAGCCACAATTTTTTTTTTTTTTTTTTTTTTTTTTTTACCCTTTAATC
>VUQR01031040.1:20924-36582 GCA_015108515.1 Hemichromis elongatus
AACATTGTGCCAAAAGCTCCATTTCATGTATTACAGGCGGCCCTTAAGGGAATACTCCTGTGTGATTAATTTCCATTTCAAAGCTAAAAGCTCATGGAATGATGTCAGCGAGTGGGTTTGAAGTGGTGCACACTCAAATGGGAACAAAAAAAATGAAATAAATAATAGCGCTCAGAGGGAGACAGCATCTCACAGTGGCACACAACAAAAATATGTTTTTAAAAACTTGAATGCGTGTACACTCCTCACGTCTGTGCCTGCACACACACACACACACACACACCTTCAAAGTAGCTAACGGTCACGGTTTTGATTTTTTGCCTTGTTACCTCATTTGACTATCGTATGAAAGCAGGTTTCTAACTGCATGCGGTGAGTTGCTCACTATTCCATCTTCTCATCTTTATTATACCACCTACGCACTGTCGCCACCTGCCAACCCCCCCTCCCCCTCCACAGTCCCCTTAAATCCTGTAGGCTCTAATTGGCCCGGTGTCCTTCACGACAGAGAGTGGTGCTGAGAGCTGGACGGCGCATGCTAGCAGGCTAATAGAGACATCTCGAAATGCCAGGTCACTGACTGGGCCGCTAACTCTCCTCCCAGCCTTGTCACGCTGCTTATGGTTAACCTTTTCTTTACATGGCATTTGTCGACAACAAGAATTTTTCTAGTCATATGTGCGGTCTGTGAAAGAGGTACATCGGGGCAGGACAGGAAACATGCATGCTATGTGGTTTTTGCAATACAGGCAGGAGCAAAAATGTCAAGCTGAACAAATATAAGTTTGACAAATATAAAGAGTGAACCATCTCCTTGCTTTTATTGATTCAAAACTATTAATTTAATTAAATAAATCTATGTTTTTGACACTAGTTTTCAATCTGTAATTTCTATATTACAGCTAAAGGAATTCAATGTATTTATACTGTTATACTTTTTGTTACCTTTATGTGAATTCCCCTGTGATGACAGCAGAGCAAAGAAACCCATTCCTAAGATTAAGAATGTCCTCTTTACTGTTAAAACTAGTTCTTTCCTGCATTTTTTGAACCACACTTGGCTGTGACCACGGTCACTGCACAAATACTTTACACTCAGTTTGCATTAACTTAGAAGAGCTGTCTTCTCTTCTTTTAACATATTTACTATGTATATATGATTTTTTAAAGGTTTTATAATCCTCTTCACAAAACGTGCATAGTACTGTCTTAAGCAACCCCTCATTTCTCGCTGCAATCACTACTTACTACAAGTCTAAAAGCTTGAAAGTCAATATTTGGTATGGCCACCTTTATTCTTCATCACAGTCTGAGCTCTCTTTCTTTAAGAAGTCTTCAGGAATAGTTCTCCAGGCTTCTTGAAGGACATTCAAAGAGTTGGCTGCCTTTTGTTCTGTTCTCCGTTTAGATGATCCCACACTCCTTTAATAATGTTTAGGTCCGTGCTCTAGGGATGCCAATACATGACTGATAGTGTTTCACCGTGTGTTTTAATCCCAATCGATTGACACTGATTTTCAGTGAATTTCTGGTTTAATTTGTCATGCTTCTCCTTGTTTCCCTTCTTAAGAGAAAGGAGAGCCTTTTGAGAAAAACCTTTCCATTCAGATCAATTCTGATGGGGTTTCAGTGAGCAGTAGTTGAAGCATCTTAAAATCCAAAGGTTGTTTGCCAGGTTTTGCTGGAATTTGTTCGCTTTTTTCTAATTTCTGCTGTTTCCTCAATTGTTTTTAAGGATACATGGCACACTATAGTAAGTTATTGCAGGTTTTTAGATAATAGCTCTTTGAAAATCACGTTGCTGGTGCGAAAATGCAGTTTTATGGCTATCAAACTGTTTTTCTGTTCTGTTTTTCTTTGGTATTTTTCATTGGTTCAACTAAAGAAATGGATTGTTTTTAATGTGTTTTGTGACAGCCTGTTAGCAAGTACCTAAAGATATAATTGGTTCTCAAGTTGTGTGCTATGTGTAGACAAACCACTGGTTTAGCTCTTGAGTTAGCTGCCTTTACTAAGTTTACTCAAGTTGCAACAAAGAAGCAACAAAAAAATTCCTCTAAAAATTGTCAGGTATGATGGTAAATGGACAGGTTCTTATATAACGCTTTTCTACTCTAAGCACTCAAAGCGCTTTATACAACTTGTTCAATCACACAAGCACTTCTTTAGGTTTTCAGTTCTGTCTATCTAACATTCATACACATTCACACTCTGACGGATGCATCAGAGAGCAACCTGGGGTTAGTATCTTGCCCAAGGATATTTGGCATGCAGACTGGAGCAGAACCAACAATCTTCCAGTTAGTAGGCGAACCACTCTACCACCTGAGCTACAGCCACCCCATAAGGACTGGACCGTAAGCGAGTGAAAAAGCAGCCAATGTCCAAAGAAAAACTTTGAAAGATCGTATTGCACTAGACCACTTTTTAAAATTACAAGAAAGTCTGGCTCCTTGGAAGCAGAATATAAAGAAATAAGGGTTGGCTCATGACTTTTGCACAGCACTGATTATCCTGTGCTCTATCTTTATATTGATCCGAGATGTTTAATTAAACTGTTGCTATGTTCTACTAACTTGATGGTTTCCACTGTTTCACGCGTTATCGTTCAATAGTCTCGGCGGTCGTGTATTGATGATGAGGATTGATTATTCATTTAAGAAGGGTGAGCACTTTACTCTGGATTTCGATTGACCTTCACCGCCTGAAGATCAGTGCATAATCTTGAACAAAAGTACAGCATTGGTGTAATGGTCTGCCCTTGTTAGTCCATCAAACAAGGAAACCGTGACCTTTTTTTCAGGCCTGTGATTAAGCAAAGATCAACCATGCTGCAATTTTGGCAACATCACACACAATATGAGCCATCTGAGGCTGTAATCCGCCCAGCTGACAGTATTTTACATGCCAATTATAAACTGGTTTAACCGCATGATATCAACCCACTGGTTAACTGGCCACTTCATTAAGTACACTTGTTCAGCTGCTTATTAAAGCAAATATCTAATTAGCCAAACATGAGCCACAAACTAAACATATTTAAGCATGCAGACATGGTCACGAGGGTGTGCTGACTGGTGACTTTGAATGTGACATGTGTTAGTGGCAGACAGGCTGTTTGAGTAGCAACTGCTCATCTGCTGAGACTTTCAAAACCATGTCTACTTTTTAAAGGGAGATTGCCAGAAAAGAAAAAAAACACCCACTGAGTGAAAATTTACGAGCAAAATAAATTGCAGATGGGAGAGATCAGAGACGCGTGGTCGGACTTGTTTTTTAGATCAGTGAAAAAGAAAGTCAACTCTTTAACAGCAAGGTATGACAAATGAGCATCTTAGTATATCAAACCTAGGAGCAGGATGGATCCATCCTGTCCTGTAGCAATTTAGGCTGCTGGCAGAGTAAGCTGTATTTTCCAGGCACCCTGTGGGCTCCCTTGTACCAGCCGTGCAGCATTAATATGCCAAAGCTTCCTGTGTGTCAGTGTTGACCATATCTATCCCCTTTTCAGAAGGATACCATCTCACAAAGCTCATATCGTACACTGATCAGCCATAACATTATGATCACTGGCAATAACACTGATTATCTCTTCATCGTGGCACCTGTTAGTGGGTGGAATAAATCAGGGAGCAAGTGAACATTCTGTCCTCAAAGTTGATGTTGATAGAAGCACAGAAATGGGCAATCGTATCTAAATACGGTCATTTCTAGTTTCAAAAACCCAACACGATGGTGGCCAAATAGCTTTGACTTTAAGGGGGTTTTTTTTAACAAGGGGTTTCCTTAATCTATATGTGATGGTATATTACCTAAATCTATCTTTTATATACAGTCTATAAGTAGAATAGCGGATTTGCATCATGCCAGTGCTGCACATAAATCTACAGCATTAGGACAGTTATTAAGCTGGAAAAGGGGTTTCTATTCAACATAACCAAGGTGTATGTGTATGTGTAGGTATAGATAATAAAGTGATCCTGGAGCTAAAGTAAACAGATCCCATCTTACTGCTGTAATGTTGTAAAAGTAGCAGCAAATCTATCAAATTTCCAATCACAGATGAAAAATAGGCCTAAAGCAGAAGCGATACCATCAGCTTCACTTCAGCAATGGCACGAAAAGTCCAGCTTCTCCCAGTGAACCTTTCTTTCTCTCCTTGTATAACTGCATTGCTGTCAGTAATGACTGAACATTTATAATTGACAGTATTAGACACCTACTTATTATATGCATATAATAAAAAGAAAATCTAATTTTCTGCAAGGTGAAATTTTAAGAGTGCGACAGTTCCTAAAGCTCCACAGTTTAACCTCATACGACTTGTCAAACTAAAGAAAGAAGAGCCGCGTCTGGGCTTTATTTTCGGGTGGTCAACCAGCCTTGGTTGATGCCGATTTCAGAGTAAACAGACTTCTGTTTTCATTAATGAGCCAAAAACATGGTGGTCACCCGAATGGAAAAGGAGGCTATTCAGTTTCCATCTGTTGTGCTGCTGCTGCACTTTTGTTTAACTGATGGAGCAGTTCTTAAACTGCGCATATACAGTACATGTTGATAAAGAATGCATAGCTACCTGCATTATTAAACAGCCACATAAGGCATTCATGAATATCAAATGCTCAATATGAATATTTAGATGGTAGCTTGGTAGTGAATGGTTCCCCTTCATTGTTTGGTGTGTTAATGGGTGATCACAGAGTTGTGGCAAATTGAGTTTAAATAGGTGTTTACCAGTTCAGCCTAGGGGTCCTGTGCTGCTTTTAAAGAGATCAGAAGTGACTCATAAATATAATATCGTATTTTGTTCCATCTCTGCAGCAATAATTAATTTAATAATGGTCATATCTACATATTTTTCTTAGATTTGATGCCAAATTTGGACACAATTTTTATTATATGCTATTTGTATTGGAAGGCTCAAATTTCATGAGATCTCACTGTTTTGCAGAAGCATCATGATCGCTGGTGTGCAATAACCTAACCGTCTTCTGTTTTCCATTATGTCTTTGCAGAGGTCTCAGTACGGTCTGACTGAAAGTAGGCAATGTGACATCAATAATTGGTTTCTGGACTCTGCATTTTTATACCTTAACATTTGTGTTTTGGCTGCTGTAGGATTACCACAGGGTAGAGTGGCCGCGTATCAACGAATGCTAGCAGGCTTGGTTAGCAAGCTGCATCCATAAATTGCACTGGTGCCAAGTGCAAACACAGAAAGCTGCTATTTAGTGTCAACTACCAAACTAAAAAAAAACAAAAACAAAACTGGAGCACATACTTAGATCAGCTTTACCACAGAGCAAGCCATACAACTGCATTAAGAATATTTTAAACAGCTGGCAGCACATCTGGTGGCTAGCATTACTGCCTCACAGTGAGACGCTCCTGGTTTGAATCCACCTTTGTGTGGAGTTTGCAAGTTCTGCCTTCATGGGTTCTCCCTGGATACTCCTATAGTCCAAAAACATGCACAAAGTTAGATTAGCTGATGATATTGGCCATAGATGTACATGTGAGCGTGAATTATAGTCTCTCTCTGTTAGCCATGTGGCAGACTGGTGACCTGTCCAGGGTCTACCCTGTCTACCCTGCCTCTTGACCTATGACAGCTGGGATAGGCTCCAACCTATGGTGAATTGGATAAGCAGATGAAAATGAATGGATATTCCAAAAGCCACAAACACAGTTGAGAGGTTGAGTTCTGATGAGATGGGAATTAACAGAAATGAGGCTGCAGATAGCAAGCAAAATCTATTAAAGCAGCCACAGTCTTAAATATAAGCCTTAACAGTGTCCAGCCTGGTGAATTATAAAAAACAACTACCCCTATACAATCAGTAAACTAGCTATAGAAACCAAAACTGTTATTCATACAAGACTGTACGCATGCTAATCTGAAAGCTATAGTTAGGTATTTCGACAGTGGGAGTCTGTGGGAACCAACTTGCTTTTAAAACCAGCCTCGGGTGGCCACAGACGAAATCCCATTTTGGCCACTCTGGCTTCATTTAGCTGTCCTGAAAGTTGTTGCCTGGTCTAGTATGTGAGAGGGTGCAAAACCATTGCGGTAAGAAAAATCCCTTAAAATAAACTTGTCTCTGGAAATGGCTGCCCCTCCCTGTTCTGGTAGTTTCTTCCTGTTAAAGGAGGTTTTTCCTCCCCACTGTCGCCAAGTGCTTGTTCATAGGGTGTCATCTGATTGTTGTTGTGTTCTTCTCTATTATTATAGTAGGGTCTTTACCTTACAATATAAAGTCAGTTGAGGTGACTTTTGTTATTTGACAATATATACAAATAAAATGGAAGTGGATATACAGATAATAACTCAAGAAATATCTTTATTTTACAGTTTACAACTTCATTTCCCCAAATATTCCCTATACATAAAATTGAAGCTCTTACTTGACGTCGCTCTCCTGAATCCTCTCCTCATCCAGGTCCTCGATAAACTTCTCCCCCTTCATCCAGTAGATGAGTGGACTGACGTCTCCGCTGTATCCAAAGAACGCTCTGCACGTCAAATTGACTGGACTTCCTGTGGGAGACAAGAGAAGGAGTCGCCTGATAAAAATGTTACAAATGTAAACCCTGAGATAATGATGAACTGTCGAAGGGTCTGCCCCAGAAATGTGCCCTCTAAATAAGTAAATAAGTACATAAATAAATAAAAATGGGAGCTCAGAGTGTTCTTTCCCAAATATGGTGGATAGAAATACCCACCAGATTTGATATCTGATGCCTGACTTACTGAGCCTACTGTCTCTCTCTCTCCTTTTCACCCTCCAAAAAACTCCACGACAGCCTTGCTATCCCATCAGTTTCTAAACGGTTCCTCACTCTCCTGAGGTGCCATCTTAAACCACACTCAACCATTTTTAAACTCCCCGACGCCCTCTTAAACTTTAAACACGCTCTTGAACCCTCTTTCATGCCAACTTTGTAACACCACTGTACCTTCACAAAAGCTCTTTACGCTCCTCCAAAGCTCCCTTCTCTGTCAGATCCCACTTTTAAATTTACATCGCTGTATTTTGCAGGAAGTACTTTGGAAATTTTTAAACACCACAGTGCGGCATGGCTTTTAAGGAGGAGGAGGAGGTGGCTTGTGCTGGTAATGAATGTAAAACTCACAATTCACACCGCACAGCCTAAGCAGGAGTTCAAATTGCACATTATCGACTCAATTATACTTGTATTGCTGTGATAAGAGGATATGCCCTTATGGGTCTGTGGAAGCAGACTGTGCCTAAGTCAGCCTTCATTCATATTTCATACAGCTAACATGCAGCTTTCGTTGTGAATCAGAAAATAAAAGGTGTTTATTCTCGCTGGCAAAAATCCGTGCTACAGCGCAATGGCTTGATTACACCCAAATTCCTTTTTAAGTGCTCAGCAGTGCCTGGTAACGGTGGTTGTTTCATAACCATTATCACCATTTGGGTGCAAGCAACTTCCAAGAAGTGAAAACCTGTGAATTACTGCCAGGCAAGCTAACCTATCAAGACTGGGAGAGTTTGGCTCTGTTAGATATCACGGCCAAAACAGAAAAACGAACTTGGGCTTTAAAAGATGTCAAAATCAACTTTGAGAGCGCAAAAGCGCAGACTGACGGAGCGAATGTTTGAAGGGGCCTGCACATGAAGTCTAGAGATAAAGCTTTACATACAAATAAATGCATGCAAGGAAGCGGAAGTGGACTTATTTTTATCACCTAGGAACAATAATCTCAATATGAAGACTGTCAGTGTCATTCTAAGGGCATCGGATGCTTAGTCAAAGCTGCTGGCATCTCAAAGAAACACAGAAGACGTTCTATGGTGATGACACTGAAACCTGCCTCTCTTCCAGCTCCATATGAATGCTCGGATGAGACACCTTGTCATTACACTGCAATGTCATCTTAGGGGGGTCATTATATTGATGGGGTTTTCTTCTTATTGTTTAGGGTCTTTACCTTACAATATACTCCTCTTGTGATTTGGTGCTACATTATAAAAACCTCATCTTTCCTACATGGGTATTCTAACACAATGGTTTACAGCTTAAGGAGTTAAATATCTTAAAATGCTGACCAATTGGGATCTGAGATAAATCCATATCCATAAGAACCAAAGCTGCAGAAAGGATAAAAACTGAAGCACATGTACAAGTTTAACAAGGCTGAAAAACAGGAAGAGAAAAGCTTCCAACACCTCGGGTAATTTCTCTGTACAAACAGCAGCGTGATGTACAGATCGACTTCCCGGGATGATCAGGGTCACGCACAGAAGACCCATATCAACACACGAGCCTCATCTTTCACATAAGCAGGAGGTCCTCTCTCTGCATCGCTTCATTTTCAACGCACATCCTCTGTGACTGGAAGCAGATAAACCACTTTAAAACCCGTTTTCTCTCTCTGCTTGGGATTAGAGACCTCTTACTCTTCTTTCACGCTAATCATGTGCATGCAGCAACCGATGGCATATCCATGAATAAGGGGCCTCTGCTGCAACAGAGGTGTGTGTGTGTGTCTGTGTGTGTGTGTCCGTGTGTCTGTGTGTGGGTGTGTGTGTGCGCGTGTGTGGGGGGGGTGACCCCCTCATCAAAGTCGGGGAATGACTGTGATGCATAAAAAAGTGGCAGATGATGAAGGAGGCTCCACCAGTTGTGTGTCCAGGAAGGCAAAAAGGTGATTCAGCATCTCTTCATTAGCTCTCCGTGCTCGTTGGCCTGTGGCGAGGACTCAGAAGTCTGTGAGATGGGAGATAACTGTGGCGTATAATTGGGTACTTGCTAGTTCAAAGATAAAGGGATTTTATTTTACCAAGGCCTGCTCTAATTTGGCCCTCTAGTGCAGTCTAGTGCACTCAGATGATAGCTAAAGCGTTAACAGGGAAAATCTGGCTTGGAGATGCAGAAAAGGCCCTGAATTTGAGGTGTGTGTGTGTGTGTCTGTGTGTGTGAGAGTGCGAAAATGAAAGAGACAGAGAAAATGAGTTTTGGGGATGGTGGGATCTGTCCTGGACCACACAGACACACACGCGCACACACTTTCAAACACGTTGCAACGCCTCTCAATTCCACTAGGGGTCTCTGTGGTGTTACAAAGAAGGCAGGCTGGTGTGTGCAGTAACAGCAAATAAAACAACAACAAAAACAAGAAAAAAAACCCCGACCCTAAACACACCATTTTGACAGGTGCAAAGAACAGTAAAAGGAAACACGGTTCCTCTCTTTCTTTCTTTTTTTTTTGCCACCTTTGATGTCAAGAGGCTTCACCCATAGATTCGAACAGCATATTGTGTTGTAGCATCGACAGCTAGACTGCTGTGCAGACACCAGTCGCGGTGTCATTCTCTAAGACTCACTTCCAGGGATCTCCTCGTGCATATGGCTGCGTGTTATTCTCTTAACGATGCCGTGCTAATTTGTGCCGGCGTAGTTGCGAGCAGCTAAAGTCTGCAGAGGCAGAAGTAATGTGCTCAGTCTGGGAAATGCACAAATGGCCATGGAGGGATTTCAGCTTACTGATTTTAACATTCAAATCCCAACCTCTGGTCTTGGTCAGGGGGGTAAAGTGAGTCTTAATGCGATTGTCTCTCCTTTCTTATCTCTCTGAGCCTCCAGAGCATCTCTCTCAGTCACTGTGGCTGCAGGACGGAGACGTCAGCAAAGATTCCCGTGGCTAAGGAGACAGACTGGAAGCTATGGAAGCGTGAAACGCCAAAGAAGGATGGAAATACGAGGAAAAGGAGAAGGGATGTATGCATTTCTACATCTCTGACATTGAAGAAAGTGGACATATGAGAAAAAAAGACAGCTAGAAAAAGTTTGAAAGAGGAATCCCACACATGGGAGAACTGAAAGACTTCCTACACTGAGTGAATAGAGCATTGTACTGCCCTTGTGTGCTGACGATTACACATCACTACATCTGCATGCAGTGCGTGCACCATCCATGTCGACTTAATCTACCAGCGTTTCCCATTCAGATCCTAACAATCAAGCTCTTGAGTAGGGAAGCCTTTGTTTTCTTTATTCCTTCGCTTTTAACAGCCCTGAATAAATTGCAGCTAGCAGTAAAATTCTTCAGAGAGGGAAGAGGCTAAGCTTTTCGGTACTTGTGATCTGAACAGCACTGAAGACGAGTACGGCATACAGAAGGTTTAATGTTTGAGGTGAGATGAAAAGCCATTTGGAAGGTGGTAATTTAGGACAACGTTATACATAAACAGCAAATTTTCAAATTACTGCTAATACACACGCAAGTTTCAGATCTTGGCAAAATTGCTTTAATGCAATATTTGTGTTAATAGAAATCAACTGCAGTAAGAAAGATTGCCTCAAGATTTTAAGCTGATTCAGGAATTTTTGATAAAGTGGCAACAATAATGACAACTTCTTGCAAAGCGTGTTCAGTAGTTTGAGGGTTATAAGGTGGGCCCTTCGTGCGCAAAGTTCACGTGTGCCCTCTGTGCTTTAAACACTCTCACAGTCCAAAGACATGCATGTTAGGCAAATTGGTGACTCTAAATGGGCCACGGATGTAAGGTAGAAAACGTGCTTGAAGTGTAAACACAAAAGTGCTGCTCAAATGTAAAATATGACTCAGACGTTAAGTCTAAAACAGACTAGAAAAGCACTAAATGACTGGAAGCACCTAACATAACCAACAACATCTTTGCAAAATGTCAGGATGTTATTTTCACTTTGGTGGATATTTCTTTTCTCCCCATCCAAAAACTTGCTCTCTCTACCCTGATGAATTCACCTTCAATGCAACTCAACATAAACTAACTTGTAGATTGCCCTGCGGCTTGGCAGGAGCAGCACAGTAGGACAGTTATCTTGACCGAGAAAACGACCAGAAATTGAATAAGCTGATAATTGAATCTGGTTTCCCAGAATGTGCTAGGGCCCCTCCTACACATAATGTGTATTTTGTCTATTTTGACCATATATTTAATAATATTTAACAAATAATGTATTATAATAATGTACTGTTTATGACACACCCCTCCTTTTCACAATGGTTTATTCCACCTGTCCGTCCAAGCTATGGTTGCTAGCATAGTGTCTCTCGCTATGATGCAGCTAAGACAATGACAAATGAAGGCATGTTGCATCATACAGCCTATGTTTATTGGGTTAAATTTTATCTTTAAAAATTGTAGAAGGCCCCAGAAATTTTGGTGGCACCCCTGCCTTATGCTAACAATCTTATTGAGCTATTGAGCCTAACCACAAGATGACTGAAAGACCAACAGTATAAAAAAAGGTTAACATCAATTATAATAATAATGATAATATTAAACACATTTAAAAAGTCCCACGTTGACCACAATCCAATGTGGGTGTAAGTGATTTAAGTCTGACTTACATAAGTTAAAACCATGTAACCCTATATGATATCTTTGTCAGATTTTATACTTTTTTATCCACCACATGAGCAACATGTAGTGGATAAAAAAGAAATCCTTTAATGTCGATGCTAAAGGGGACACAGTGTGTTCAAATTAGGATGCCAAGCGGTCCTGGTCAAACATTCATATGTGACCATTTGGGAGTAGAAACTTGGATTTACAGGATCTGAAAACTTTGAGCATTGCCTCGATCATCTGCTCGAGTGCTGTGTTCAGGCAGTAAAGGGTTACAGTAGTGACAGAGGCCTGTAATTGCGGCGGCTGGGTACCCACTCACATCAGCGTTGCCAGATGTGGCAGTTTAATTGTCTCTCTGTTCAGCATTCACTTTGCTTTGCTTATTACAGCCTAAGCCTCTCCAATCATGCATTTTAAGGCAGCCATTGCTTTATTCAGTAGTCATTTAGTTATGTTCCCCCTCGCGTATGGTCAATCTCTTGTTATTCATACTTAGCACTGCACCTCATTATCACTAAGCAGGCAAACTGCCGGCGCCGTTTCCCCTAATTAATGCAGGTAAAGCAGATATCAAGAGACATAATACAATGTTTGCACCGTTTTTCTGAACTTTATAAGCATGTTAACATGTGGCAATTGTAATAGGAAATGCTCGGCGATGTGTTGTGAAATTACAAATTTCTCGGCTCGGTGTTAGTTTTGGCGGGGACGAATCGTGTCTGGAAATTAAATAAGGTAATATTGTTGAATATTACCGGGGAGTGGGAAACAAACAGGCTGGGGGTTGGGTTAATAATAAGTCCAATTCAAGCCTTGTGGAACACAGCATGACATTTGCAAAGTTCAACACCCACCCTCTGCATTGATGTTCTCATAATACAACGTACTTTAGCACAAAAGCAGCACCTATTATTGCTGCCCAGTCCAGCAGAATCATTACCAATGTTAAACCCTGTGTTGCTTATAATCTTGTGGAGAAGTCACAGTTGAATTCTCTTAATGAAAAGCTCATTAGACATTAATGAAACACTTAAAGGGTACTTCACAAAACATTAGAGAAATGCCATATTGAATGGAGGAAGTCAGGTTTTACAACAATTAGAAAAGCATCAGATGTTGATGGCAGTTGCCATGCCAACTATGAAGCAGATGCTATTTTTGCTAATGGTTATGTGAGGCATAGTGAAGTGTTTTCTTTGAGGCGTAATGGTTTTTCTTTGGTTTGCATCAGTTAGTGCTGTTGTTTCTTTCCTAAACGCCACTTAGGTTTCTGAGTTGGGATGCACCCGCGTTGCTGCTGACTCAAATACATCTCCTTACACCAAAAAACAAAACAAAGCAAAGTATTAGTTAAAACCCACGTCTTCTTGCCCATTATGGTTTTCCGTTGTCACGATAGATTTTCAAGCCCAATACCAACATTTAGGTAAATCCTTAATGTACAATATCATTTTCACAGGAAAGGATTTCTCAAAATTAAGATTACAAAATTACTGGTTGGTGCAAATGTATTCAGCTATAGCTATAGTTTATTTCCTTTGCTTTTGGTGACTTGGCACCATATTTTCTTGGTGGTCAAGTTAGAGTTTTCGTATACTTTTTTCAGCTTCATTTTGGGATTTTAAGAGAAAAATAACACTTTTTAGACACAAATAATTTGGTTTTCCTCCAACATCATAGTTATCATTTTGCAATTAGCCATAGCCAGCTACTGCTACCTTGAACACCAGATTACACTTGGACACAACATGAGACCTGAGCGGTGCAGTCATTTCTTTTATGGTTCTTTGAAGTTTGCCTTAAGTCCTTGGTTATTAATAATTATAGTAATAATAATTGTCTCACTATGATGTTAATTATTCATTGATGACTCTGTGCTGTTACTAACTTAAGCCACTTGTGCCTGAGTGGAGCCCAGCGGACTTGCAGACATGTAAAATATAATCCAGGCTTAATAATATCTCAACAGATGCTAATGTTAACATTAACCTGTGTGTTGGCTACGTTAACATTTGTAACTGTTTGATAATACTTTAATGTTTGAACGGGAGCTTTCCGGCCCCTATACAGTAAATATGAATATGTCAGCAACAGGGTTGTCCAAGTTTCTCTAAATGCAATTGCGGTATTGTTTTGGTGTTCAGCTGCTAGTGAGGGGAGGGGCTGTGTCAGCTGGAGGAGGGGCAAACAGCACCGTTGTATCAGTGCTGTTGCAAATGAGTAATAGAAATTTTTTATGTAACTTAATATTTGAGGATCAGTTTTTTTCAATAACCCTATTTAGTAATTCTGTATCATATCTATCTACTGATTACTGGTTTTGGTGATAATTTGAAGTACTGAGAATTAAAACAAATTAAAAAAAATTTTATCTCATGAGATAGCAAGGACAGGATAACATCAGGACCTGGATGGTCACTGGGGTTTAGTACAGGGCTACGCAGACCAAAGAGGGATTCCTTAAGCCATCTAGAGTAACCATCAGTAGCATTATATATTTATAGCTAAAGAGAGGAATGAAAAAAATAGGCAGTATGGTTGGGATGGAAGTGAAAGACACAGATACACAATGGGACACAGACTGATAGCACTGAACTGAACCTTCCTCAAAACCTTGCTGGGTCACCTTTCAAGCATGCCCATACCCCAAGCATTCCCATTTCATCAGTGGAGCTCCCTGTGGTTCGATGCTCAGGCTGAATCCACTTTTACCAAAAGCAGTGCTTTTCAATGATTTTCTTTTCTTTCCTTAACTATTGTCCCCGGGACCCAGTATGTCCTCTGCCTCCAGTCGGCATGGAGCCTTTCCTGACTGCAAACCAAATCTAGTCCTGCTGAAGAGAGGGTTTCTGCTGAAAAAGTCTCAGCCAGCCTCTATCCAGCCTTGCTTATGTACATTTGAATTTGCTTGTTAATAAATGTTATGACTCATGGCAGTTGCATGGCTGACTTTCAGGAGCTGCTGAATCTATCAAATACTATTTCTAGCCCCGGTCTGGCTCATTCCTGACAAATTACAGTGTAGCATGGTGTTACTCACACCTACACACTCTTAAACAAGCCAGTGACACTCCCAGTGAAAGGAGTCTCTCGATGTAAATAAACCTCCAAACTTCAGCTTGCATTCCTAGTGTTGCAGGCCTCTTTAGCATTGCCAATATCAAGTTCCTGGAGTGCAATCGGAATAAACAATGTCATTCTAGAAATGTCCTGATTTTTGATGATATGAAAATGAGTAGCAGGCATGACAATATGAAGGATGAGCGTTACACTGCTAGAAAGGGTCAACTTGAATCTCAAGCAACACAGCGTAAGAATAACTTTCACAACTATAACGCAGTTTGAAACTTATTTAGGTCATACATTTGCCTGTTTTCTTAATTTTCACAGCCTGGGGATGGGATGTTATAATTTTTAAAAAAAGTTACAGTGAGTTATCACAAGAGTTACATCTTCCTCATCTGACATTTATGATCTTAGAAATACAGTTTAAGATCACAGTTAGAATTTAGGCTCTTCACGCCACCACAACAGACATGAAGTGAAACTGAATCAGTACGCAACTGAAACACAGAATCTGAGCTTTAATACAGTGACTGTAATAAAGATATTATTGCATTAACTAGTTATGAATTAAAGCCATTTTCTATAACATGATTTTCATGATACTATGTCAAATAATCTCTAAGGCTACGTTCACACTGCAGGTCTTAATGCTCAATTCCGATTTTTTTTTTTTGTCTGATTGTTCACACTAGAAATAAAATGTGTCAGCAAACGTGCTCTAGTGTGAACGGTTCACGGCCCTCAAAGCGGCCCGCGTGTGCAAAAGAAGACGTCACACACAACGTGCTCTGTTTACGGAAGTAACACCTACAGAGCTAGTAGGTGTTGTTGCAGCAGTCTATCAATATCTGCACAGTTGTAACCGACAGAATTTTGACAAATTAATTAGAGAAAGAAAGACACTGAGAAAAAAGAGAGCCCGTGCTTTTCTGACGCCGTGCTTTCTCGTTTGTCTTCTCCGGCGCTGATAATTGGCGTCTGTCTTGTGTCAGTGACGTACAAGACGGATTTAATGTGACATGACCGTTCAAACAGCAGTCGCTTTTTAAAACACCAGATATGTATCGGATTCAGTACCACATACAAAAGTGACCCAGATCGGATTTGAAAATATCGGATTTGTGTTGTCCACACCGTCATACCGTGATCGGATATGGGTCGCATAGGGGCAAAAAAATCGGATTTGATGCGCATTCGCCTGCAGTGTGAACGTAGCCTTAGTGAGA